>JAKSZP010017252.1:0-154142 GCA_022478985.1 Massospora cicadina
TATAGAAAGGCGTCATCATACTGAGAAACCTCCACTGAATGTACAGGATTAGTTTCAGGTGGGACGTTTTGAGTCAGAATAGCGGAGGTAGAGAGTCCCATCTCTACTCCACTCTGAATTTCCCTGATTATACTGCTTCCATGATAGGTACTGGACCCGACAATTACAAGAATTCCTTACCAAGTGCCTAGAGAGACCGCACAAAAAGCAATTAAACCCATAAAACCTGCTTCCTTGATTGTTGTAAAATAGGCCGCCCCAAAAGTTGGGCTGGTATCAAATAGTGTAACTAGGCCCCTCCTGATAGGTGAACTGTTGTTGGCAACTTGGTTGGAAGTGAGGCTTGTAATGATAATAAGACCAGGGAATGCCAACTGGATGCTGAACAGGGAGGGATAATTCCTTTGAATAAACAATACTAGCCATGGAGGCAATAGGTTTCCTCTCTATATTGGGTGAAGGGAAGGTAGCAGATAAACGGCGTAGAATTTGAAAAAGTTTAAGCAAAGATATGTCAACCTCTAAATATGAAACCAAGGCTTTAAAAAGCTCACGGTATGGTTTCACACCGGAGGTCAATGCTATGCTTATGTCACATTCAATTAAGTTTCCTACCCCAATTAACACATGGGCTTCTGCTGAAAATCGATCAGCAAATGCAGTGAGGGTCTCATTATGTTGAAACCCAATGGTTAGAAACTCATTCTTCCGTTGCGCCATTTTTGAAGTTCCTCCAAATAACCACAACACAGTATCCTTCACTTTTTGATAGGTAACGGAACTGTTGGTAAGATAGTAAGTAACTGGTCAGCGCTTCCAACATCCAGGGTGGACATTAGTAATTTGGCTTTCCGCTGATCTGAAGCTCCTTCAACTGCAAACTCAAATTGTTTAAATAATCCATGGATGTTTCCATCACGATCAAATGGAGGCAGCTTATCAGTACAACCTTCTTGCAGAAACTCCCTCTTCCATTTAAGCACAGCATCCAGGGTAAGCTTGAGTTCTTCATATTCACAGTTGTAGTGTCTTGAGATGATTCTTTGACAAAGCAAGCCTGATATGACATGACTAGCAACTGAGGAACTTTTATCAATTTATGTGATTGATCAATGGCCCCCTGTAGTGAGCGCCACTGTTATAAAATTGGCTTTATTGTTGAGATACACCACAAGGGAATTTGCATAGAGTTCGACCCACTGAGCAATAGGAGCAATGATATGAGGATTGTTGAACTTAAAACAAAAGAATAAACAAATTTAATAAATATGGATCACTTGCTCCCACTATACTCTTTTTATTTAATATAATAACTACAGCGGATCCTTGCTGTTCTGCTCACACTTAAATATTAACAACCTCCCTTCTCAATCATCTCATCTCGCTTATATTGTACCAACTTCTGATGATACCACTTTCATGGCTTAGTAATTCAATTCGCCATATCACATTGGTTCCTCCAATTCTCTATTTGTTAATTCTACAATCGCCTAATTCGAAGTGATTTCCCAACAACCCAATATTGCCTCATTTTGAGGTGCTCAATAATCATCCTCATATCAAACTTGGCAAATTCCATCCGTTCTGACATATCAACTTAGGGCTTATGGTCCAGTTATATCAGGATCACAATACCCTCATTCTCCTTGGTAGTTCCATTCCCATGATGACGTTCTACCTTCCCATCTTGAGGTTTAATTCTTCTAGGGTTAGTCTCGTTTCTAGAGGACTCTAACTGCCTCTTGAGAAAGATGCACTTTCTCTGATTTAACTTCAGATTAGATGCATGAAGACGAGTAAAGACCTCCTGGAGGTGCTGAATATGCTCTTGAAATGTCTTCCTAAATACAGTGATGTCATTGAGGTATATCAGCACACTCAATAATTTGAGATTGCCAAAAATGAGATCCATCTCGCGTTGGAAGGTAAAAGGGGCGTTGCAGAGCCTCTGTGGCACCCTCATGAGCTCAAACACCCCTGACTACTGATTATGGCGCACATCTCCTGATCCTCTGGAGAGAGCTTCATCTGCCAGTAGCCACTGGCTAGATCCATTGCTCAAAGTATTTTGAGACAACCAGCCATTTTAAAGTGACATCAATGCGTGTGAGCAGGTATGAGACTTTTTGGTTTTCTAGTTCAAGCGGTGTTAATCCATAACAACTCTATGGGCTCCATCCTTTTTGCGCAAAAGCAACAAAGGAGACGCCCAAAGGTTCTTCAATGGTCTGATTATCCCTGCATAAGCTATTTGGTTAAGCTCCTGTTTGATAACTGCATCCTCTGCTTTTTAGAAGTGGTAAGATTTAGATTTGAGCGGTATAGCAGAACAGATATACATTTTATAAACCCTCACCTTTGAATAGTCCATAATGATTGGAGCCAGTACTAGAGGTGTCACTGAACTCGTCTAATAGCTTTCAAGCTCATTCTGCTGTTTAGTTGTCACATTCCCAAAGTCAATCTTGTTGAATTCCCCCGCTGCATATACATAGTTAATCTATTGGCATCTGGTCAGTCAGGCCAGTTCTAGAACTTATCCTTTTTATTATGATAGGTTGGGTAGTGGTGTTCAAAACCAATGGTCAACTCTCCAGAGAAGGTTGTGTTATAGAATTAAGGTAGTACTCAGGGCTTTTGTTTAGGTATTCCGTCGCATCTATATACTTGTAATATGGTATAAGGCGTAATCTTCACACTAATCAACAGGGTTAGACTGCATTGATCCCCTGATCGAATCTCTATAGTTTTGCAAGCACCAAGTGGGAGACTTTTTATGCACTAACAGTAGGCGGTAGCTGCTTCACACCATTTTCAGTCAGAGGGTAGTGTATGGCTCATATTAATTGATACATTTCACCAACGACGTATGTTGTTTCGCAGTTTAACATCCTCTTCTTTAAACAAGAATGTAAGTTGGAAGTTCAGGATGCTCACCATGATGGTTGGGAAATCAATCTTTGCTCCAAACTTCAAGAGAAATTGTGTGCCATTCAAGAAATCATAGTGTTCATTGTTAAAAGCCACTTCTGGTGCTGTCAGGGCCATGCTCCTAAAGCGTAAGGGAAACACTGAATAGGCTTCTAGATTGCAGGTAACGTCTTGTCATGTGGTGTGGTACATCATATTATGATATATATTTGGATAAACTTAAGCTTTTTCATGATCTTATATGAGACGATGTTGACTGGAGCCCCATTGTCCAGTACCGCAAAGATGCACACCTTCTGAATAATTACTTCCGCTTTCATTATGCTCTTGCCAAAAGGGTTTCCAGTGATTAATACGTCAGTAGAAGATTCTTTAAACTGTCTAAGAGCAGCAGTGCTCTTGGTAGCTTTGACATAACCTTTGAGTTCTAAAAGCCCCAGAAGGACTCCTAGTGTAGGCAGCTTTGTGGGATGAAGGCCTGGTGTACTTCCCCCACCACATTAAGGCTGCGAGAATCTAAGCACCACCAAATGTGGGCCATACAGCGATTTTGGTTTATCTCACGCTAACCCAAATCTTACATATGACCGCCCTGTTTATGTACTAGGCAGGCCATCTTCTCAGTTAGGACAAGCTATATACCTTTCATCTCTTTTGCTGGGAGAAAAGACCCAATGACCCCCAGGTTTAAGGCCCCTGAGGGGTGAGAAGCCAAAGACCTCCTCAATGTCACTGGCTTTTTTAATGGAGCTGTGCTTTCTGTCCCCTTTTTGTATAGGAAGTCGTAGGGTCCTCTTTGATCAAATGCAGTTTTTTGTATAATCACTTTCACCACCAGCCAGATCATGCCAACCAAACTGGCAGCCAGCTGAGCTTCAGGATAACTTGTCTAACCGCGGCATTTATTGTAGAAAGGTGCACCAAAGCGCAGCCAACCAGTATTGCCCCTCCCTTGTACTGAGGTCTTCACCCGCGAAACCCCAGCTTGTGGGGAAGCCATTTGACAGGCGCCATGCCTGAATCGCAGTCACCCTTCATGCCCATATTGTCCCCTTATAAGTTATAGACACCTGCGAGAACAGGAAGATACAGTCATAAATACCATCCTGTACTTCTTTCAGCCCATTATAGGACCTAACCAAAGTGCCTCACTAGGTTCTGGTGTTAGCTACTCACCCTTTTTTCCATGGGCTTTCCCCAGTTACACCACGAGAAATCCCCTGCTTACCTTTTCTAGCTCTCCTTTGACAGTATATTCGCCATCCAGTGCCAAGTTTTTGAAGGTAGCCATAACTAACTACTCTCCTTCCTCAACTGAAATGATGACCCAGGTAGTCTGATAAATTGCGTCAATAAGATATCACTCAATTTGGATACAGCAGTGTTGTAAACTCTTAATCTAACAGGCACAGCCACCGCGCTAAAATGCCCCTAAAACGTGGTATCCTGTACTAGCATAATCGTCAAATTTCATGATTATCTTCACCCTCAGTGTGGATATCCGCCCAATTTACAGCATTGGGGGTATTTTCTTCAGGGGTGTGTCCTTGTTAATGTCAAGTAATAGACAATATTGATAAAGTTCCTAGGTTATTCAACACTTGTTACATGTTAACTCTTGACGAGGCAAGTGCTCATGTGGTCTGAAACTCTTTTACGTTGATTTTTCGCCATTATTGTTAGCAACACACACGGCCTTGTTATCTCATTAAGGGTTAATTTTGGTTTCATTCCTTATACTCAGCTTTATATGTCTATTGTACATCAAATAATGCTTCTTTAAGCGCCTTGAGGGACGTCACACTCTTAAACGCTCGATCATATACATCTTTAAGTTAGGATGCATCTCCAATGAACTCAGCAAAAAAGTTCTCGTGGTATTCAAATCCATAGCTCCTGTAGTCCAATATTGTTGACTCTTGAGATAGTAGCTAGAGGTGTACTACATTACTGAATCATATTTGCCAATTTTTATGAGTAGGGATTCTTGTTTCATATTTTGGACGTCTTGTTCACTGCCAAACTCTGAAAGTAGGATACTCTTCACTTTGTTCCAAGATAGTCTATGCCGTAGGCTCATGATAAGGATCTCCCGAGCCTCAGCTCATACACCATTGCACGTGGCAAGCCTGTTGGCGATTGCTAGCACCATTCATGATGTTCCCATACATCTGGAGGAAACCCGCAATTGTTCTCTCTAGTTGTGTATATGATCTTAAGTTACAGTTTAAAATTAAGATTCTTTTCAACAGGGTTGACGTGCATCATGGTCATTTGTGTAAATTTCTAATTGTTTGTGAGACATTCTGTTAAGTGACTTATTAAGGAGACCCTAATTAGTTCTGGAGGTTAATTAAAGTAGGTTCTGGTATAGTACGCATTTAAGCTTTCAATTTACATACTATTGTCCATAGCAAACAGCTTATTATGCTGTTTTAAGCGCTCTCCATATTCATTCAAAGCAGTGATGGTTTTGCTATTCTCTTTCTTAAGGAACATGAGAGATTCTTTTATCTTCTTAAGCGTAGATTCAGGTTTATAATAGGTGATGGTTCTCTCAAAGTAGGTAGTGAGGCAAATCTTGCTCTTCTGGCAGTCTCCTTGACATACTTGATATTGTTACATAGATCATGCACCTCTAATTCTAGGGTACAAAGTCTTGAATTATTGTATCCTCCTCCATTACCAGGAGCTCAGAGGAATCCTTTCCATGATATAATTACATATTCAACTTATTATTGAACTGCTAATAATAACTCTCATGATCATCACTAGGGCTGATGATGCCATTCATTTATTAAGCACCACAGTTATCTTGCCAATCTCGGCTTGCTTAACATGGAAGGCTGGATCGCTGCTCAGGGGGTCCACTCCGCGCAGATTAGGCACCAGACAACTTTTAATTATATCACAATCATCCTCATAGAGAAAATTCTCCACAGATGCTACCCCATGTAGCATTGACCTCTTTGGTAAACTGTTTGCGCCCATGGCAGATCCCTTATTAAAAATTTTAGACGTGTATGTTATACATTGTTCCTCAAGACTCAAAGAAAGCTTTTCCAACCTTTCCCTTGGCACTTCACTCCATGTTATCAGCAATCAAGAGTTTCTTTATTTAAAACAGAGAAGATCTCAGACTGGTTATTATATTATGTATATTTTGGCTAATCCAGACTGGATTTTATTGAATAGCACACTTAAACAACTATAAGGGAAATTAAAAGAATAAAGCTGAGATTATTTGGAAATAATTTTTATTTAGATTAAAATGAAGTTTTTATAATTTAAGAGATGATTCAAGATAGAAAGTATTTAATATTGAAATAATTCAATATAGGTTTTGATATAAGGATTTCTGAGATCCCTAGATAAATGCCATCTGATTGCTGCTTTGGTAGTTTCATCCATTTTGGTAGAGTTCTTATATATGTGAGCTCATTCTCGTGGTGATTACCCTGAACTTGAAAGTCCAGAGGCCTTTTCTTTAGTCCCTGATCTTAGAAGTTGGCCAATATTATCTTCTTGCAATATAGATGTATTACCAAATTTGCTAATACTCTGGTTGACATCAGGTTTGAGCAATGGCGCTCCTATGATGCACCTTGCATCATAATTTTGAGCGTATCTAGAGATTGTTTGACTGCCAAATTTGCTAATATTCATTTTTGCCTCAAATGCTCTTTTTGGGGTAATTCAGATGGGTCATCATCATGTCAATGATGGAATGTAAATTATTTCATCCCATAAAAGTATAAAAGTGGGTCAATTTTCATATAGATTTCTAAAAATGTCATTATCATCATTTTTTAGATCCCCTGAATCGTTAAGGCGAAAATTATTTCACATGGCATCATCCTGTTCTTGGTTAAAATTCATTTTCTCACCTAATCTAGAGAAGACCTTGTTACCCCCATCTGGGATTGTTAGTCGCTTATACTCCTTACTGGTTTGGAGATATTCTCTAATCATTCAACTGGTTGACTAATAACCTGCTGTACCATTCACAGCCTCATCTGTGACAGCACCATTGAACGGGTGAATGGTGCATTCTTGGGAATTTTACATATGATATCAAAGTGAAGTCATCCAGTTGGAACCTTTTCTTGTCTCACGCAATTTTTGCCTTTTATAAATCATATCCCTTGGTCAGGGGACTGTCAGGGAATCTGGAGCGCAGGAGGTCGCTGAAGGGAAAGACACAGTCCAACAGTGATACAACAAGGCAAAGTGACCCAATGAAATGAAGAGACATCCTAAATAGTCAGTATTGTGTTTCCATATAGAATTTCTGAGCAAATTGCACACCAAACTGGCAACAACCATCAGGTACAAGAGGCTCTGGGAGATGGGAAGGATGGCGCAAAATCTAGGGCAAATGCCAGAAAAATAGTAGGATGTAGAGCTGGCAGAAAAGGTAAAGGAGTGGGAGGTGGGCTCATTTACAGCAGTGGGTGCAAACCAGAACGGAAAATGAACTCCAGCCAAAGTTAGAACTCGGAGAGGTGTATTTTTTGTTGGAAAACAAAAATTATACAGGAAACTGGCTTAAAAGTTCCTAGACTTTATTAGGGTGATCAGAATATCTGAGAAAAGCAAAGCCTTTCTCATCTTGGGACTTAATTTATGGGGGGTTGATTTACAAAGATTCCAAATGGCCATTGAAATCTGATATGAGCTACAAATTTGTCGTAGTTCAACAAAATCAAAAAAATTGAATTTGGCCAGATTTTGTAACCTCATATCTTTTAATTTTCTGGGTGTGAAGTTCGATTATCACCTGGTTTTTCGCCTCGAATAAGCCTTTTTCCTCAGCCTTGTCTGGCAAAGCCAAACCATACTTTGTCAATGACATTAGAAAGGTCATCAGTGACCTTTAGGGGTTCTGGTCTCTGCCCAAGGGCTTTTTGGACTTGGCTTTAGAAGGGCGGTTAATGTCAAAAATATGTCACTATCTAGGACAGGGACATTCCTCATTTGCTTTACATCATAAGAGGTAACTGGTGCTTCCCCTGATTTTATATTCTTATGCACTCAAGGACATATAACTCCAAAAAATGTAAGTATTAGCACATACCTAATCCAACTACAGTATGCAGCATATGTTGGACAATTATCATCTCAACTTTGGCAAAATAATGTTGTAGGTAAGATTAGTTCTGACTCCCTAAATACAATCATCCAATTACATGTCCAATCTCCTAGTAATATGGCTTTGAATGAAAATAATGACAATATTGGCCAAAAGACCCTGTCTAATTCTCGGTGGAACCCCGCAAATTGGGATAAACCCTTTAAAAATATTAAATGGGCAAATACCACTAAATTGGGCAGCCAGATTGCCCCAGCCATGCAAGAAAACAAGGGGAATCCATCAGAGGTTCCTCCCCAGGCCACATCAAGTCCAAAACCAAAACCTAAGCCAGGAACACCCCCTTTTGTAGGCTGGGGGTCCCTCAAGATGCAATAATTTTCGGTAATGGAAATTGGCTAAAATATAATAAATTATTACCTCATGGGTACATCTTACCTAAAAGTGACCCCCCATTGATTGTTCAGTCAAAATGAAATGAGTTTTTCTAACATCTATAGGTCATATTTACATATATCCTTATTCAGACAGTAACAAGCCATTCTACACTTATCATCAAATTCCCCTCAACCCTTGTACAGTTTAAATACTGACCAGTTGGATATTAAAAGGGTTCATTTTTTACCCCACTTTGACACTAATAAACCTTATAAAAGGTCAACTTTTTTCTTACTTAGTGTTTTTATATTTTTACTATCTAAAATGCTTTTGTGGATTGAGCACCCATCAGCACCAGCGAGCAAAAAACAGTTGGATTCCCACAGCATATTCCAATGCATTGGCTCAGTAAAGAGGATCTTGGTAATTGGGATAATGAAGACGGCGTCCTTTACCCCACTTTATAGAAGGGGAACTAGTTTTTTACTATGATACCCATATATTCAGAAAAAATTAGTAATATGGAGCACATATGGAAGGGCCTTTTAAAATCATCAAGAATACATCCATGAATGCTTGCACTCTGAGAGATCCAGTTTAAGGTTACTTTAATAAATGGGTGCATGTGAAGTTTTGAATTAATATCTAGTTCTGGGCCTATGGCTCAAGCTCTCAATAGTATAGTTGACCCCCTCACATCTTTGCTATAAAATGTTTTGTTAAGTGGGGTAGATGTTGCGATTGGTTTGACCAACCATCTGTATGATATTATTTTTATATTTTTAATTTTATAATTATTTAATATGTAGATAGCGGATTTTATTAGTCCATGGTATTTACCTCAGCACACATCCAGAATTTTATATGTAGAAGTCTAGCATATTGGGCTACTATATATTAAGTCCTTATATCCCCATTGGCAAATATATCATTCCCTGTATTGTCAGCCATCAACTTCATGTCCTCAATTGCTTATTACCTCCTAATTTATGTTAGCATACTAATTTGCGCTGCCACATGCTGGCATAAAACCATTGGTTTAGGATCCTATATTTTTTGGCCACCCACCGGTGATTTGATTATATCTGGAATATTGCACCTTTTTTATTATAATGTTCAAACACTAGTTATTTAACTTCCCACTTAATTTAGATAGCACAATTTAGTCACCATTTTCTAGGGTTTCTCAGTAACCACTTAAAGCTCTAATGAGAATTCTGGTAAAGAAAACATACTTTAGGAGAATTGATCAATGGGAGGGGGAGCTTTTTCTGGATAAAGCTTTACTAGCCTATTTGAAAGATTACCTAAGTGATCCTGTGAGCTTCTGGCAGTATTTAATGCTACAGTGTGCTTCTTTTTTAATAAAAACCTTTTGCTATATATAAAAATTTATTTTGTTTTCTGGTCAAGGTTACTGTCCTTATACAGTACCTTTGTATTTTTTGGTGTTTTGACCTGTGCACTTTCAAATATAATGCCAGTGAGCTGATTTCAACATCCTCTTACATCATGGTGACCAGCTGTCAAATTATTGTGGCGGTCATGGGTATATAGTGGCCTTGGTTGTCAATTATTTTAGACCCATAAGATCTATGAAAAGGGCTTCAGAATTTTATATTATTTGATTTTTGGCTGAGTTAGTTGTTAGTCAATAGTTATTCATGACATCTAGTACATTATTATTAATGTTAATTATATACTGGAATGAGAGTAATCAACAGGGTCTTTTCATATGTAGATGACAACCCCTACAGTTGAGACTTTCTCAGAACAGGTATTATGATCTGATATTTTCTAAGATTAAGGATGAGTGACTATAAGTAGTGGCTTTCAGGATTTTAGTAAAGAGGTTAGTAAGAAATATGGCTTACTCTTTCTCAGTGTTCCTAGTGTTCATAGAGTTTTGGGTTTTTTGTGTAAGTAATATACCAAAAGGTCTTTAATTATTTTCTTTATAATTTTTAGGGCTATATGTCTAAATATTAGTAATTTCTTCTCATTTTCACTTTCCTATAGTATACATTTTCACCAATAGTGATTGCTTATAATATCAGAGGTAGGGTAAATTGAATCCTTTTTGCAGGTTTAGGGTAGCCTCATTATTATATAAAATTCATCTCAAGCTATAAACATGGTTTTATGGCTAGATATGGTCTCAAATATATAAGGTATTGAGAAAAAAAGGTTCTGCATTTGAGTTTTCTGGCCGCGACTATCAAGTTGGACAAAACAGAACCTTTTAAGTAAAAGGGGACAATAAGTTGTGAACCTTGCTATTGGATAAAGCTAGAAATCTGGGACACACTCTCAATAAATGGTGGGTGACAATCACACCTTCCTGCATAACCTCAACCACAAACAATGACCCAACGCAAATCTCACATTTTTTTGAATTGGCAAAATACCATATGCTTATAATCAAGAAATTTGTGCAAAAGTAAAAGAAATGGTTGGGAGAAAAGGGGCGAGTTAGATACCCCTCAATAGACAAGAGGCCCTAATAGAGGTTTTATTGTTTGTAAAAAATTGACATTTAGGGGCAGCTTCAAGTGAAGAAATTTTACAAAAAACACTTTGTACAAGTTAATTTATGATAAAAAAGAGGATTTAATTATGGTTCAATAAAAACCTATAAGATCCAATGTCACCTAAATGTAAACGGAAATTAAACCCCATAATGAGATTTTTTGGGAAAATTCTATTTTGCTTTAATTACTTAATTAATAGGATTTTTTGTGTTAAAAACAACAATGAAAGTTATTACATTTAATTGTAGTTCAGTTGTTGTTGAGTTTGACGCCAGCTGCCTCTGTGTGGGGTGGTGGTGCACCGCCTTCTGGCATTTTTTGCCATTTCTGAAGCGCGCCTGGGTTGGGTACACTAACCCCCTAATCCCACTGGTTGTTATTCCCTCCCTTGGGACCTAGCCTAGCACGTTGAATGCTCTCAGGAGGTGCTTAGAAGCCCCCTGTTGCTTCTCCAGATCAACATATTCTTTGGTTTTTAGTCAAGTATGGTAACCTCTTCCCCTAAAAAAGTGCTACCATCATCAAGGGGGCCCAGATGGCATATAAGCCTGCCAGTTTTTGATTTCCACACTTTTTAGGTGTACTTTGACCTGGGCTTTTTGAGTGAAACTCAAGCTATGACCGCGGTAAAGATGCTATTGGTTTATAAAAGCACCCCATCCCTCCCATCTTCACTCAATTTCTAGTAGATGCCATTCTATTGGTTCACTTTGCTGGGTTCTAACCATCTTTCCCCAGCCAGCTCTGATATGAGCTCCTGGAAGGATTGGCTGCATATTGCAGGGATCCCACCCTTCAATTTGTAGTTACCTATGGGTCATACGCTATCAAGGCCTTGTGTCTTTGCAACTATCCGTCCCTTACACTGAGATACCCACATTACAATTCAACCCCTAAGCTGTGATCCGCTCTGCCCCCAAGCACCTATTCTGGGCCCATGTCAAAAATGGCTGCACCATCTAACATTATGCTTCAGATTGTACTACTTAAAACGCAAAGTCCCTTCCATGGTCACTGAAGAAGTTTCTGCCCCTTTTCTCTCTGGCATTAGACCTGCCACCAGGCCACCTGAATTTTTCATTTGGACATCAAGCCTTCTTCACTTCCCCTAAACAGTGTAAGTGAAGCCCCTAATACATTATACAATCAGTTAAGAATTTATCTAATGTACAGGAGCTAAAGTCAGCTCCTTTACCGGTTAAAATGCCCTGGACAGAGGTTTGAGGGCCACCCGCTTTGACCCAAGCCAATCAGCTCCAGTGGGTAGACCATATTTACCAATCTCATACCCTTTGAATATCTCAATTGGTGCACCAAAGACACTAATAAACCATATACAATCAATTTATGATTTTGATCTTCTGGAATTTTCCAGCCTCCCAGGTTTGAACATCAGCGCTGCACCCACTCTCACATGTCTTACCAGTCTATCAATTACACCATCATATCGCTATCAATACAGCTACTCCCCCTACCAACATTCCCTTCAACCAAACCCCTCCATGCAGCCATAGAGCCACTTGTCAACATTTTTCCTTACTTAAATTTCACAGATGATTTCCTTGAAAAAGCCCAGGACAAAATGGAAGAGCTTTCATCTGCCACAGGCCACGCATGTACTGACACCACCAAACTTTTCCTTTTTAACCTAACTACCCCAAACATGCCAACAGACTAAATCACTTACTTGTACCCATAACTCATCAACAATGCCATGTTTCATATTAAACAGTGCGTCTGAGCAATGTAATTGCATGCCTCAAAAATGAAAGCAGTCTAATATTAACTCACATTTTGCCCCATAATGCCAATTCCCCAACAACCTTCATTTTCTTCTTTCTTGCATGCTCTTAAGTCTATGCTGGACAAAGATCCCACTGAGCCATTCTTCATCCAAGATGTCTTCTTGGACTAACCTCTGAGGCTCCATATTGGGAGTTTTAGATTTTCTTTTAATTAGCACAATGTAAGTCCTGGGGGAAAAACTCCTACACCTGGACAGAAAGGAACCACAGAACCAAAAATAGGGCCAAAGTTTTTGGCTGGCCCTCTCACCAATGAGGGTGATCTGGCCTATGTTTTTGATGAGAGGTAGGTGAAAGAAGACCCTCTCAATAATTTTCACCTATTAATACTGCCTACCACCTAGGAGTTGGAGTAAAGGATAAAAAGCTATGTATGGAAGTAGTGGAGACCTGAGGTGACCATCAGCAGGCTGGTATCTTTCCCCTTTCCCGTCAGAGTTCATTTCAGAAGAGTTAAAGTCCCTCTAAGTGGCAAAGGCAATATTTAAATGTAAACAAATCAAACGTGTAATTTAAGGATTGAAAGCCATTTTGTTGCCTTCTGACTTAGGCAGTAGTATGGCAAGCCCGCCCTCAACAGGTTCAGGTGTTGCAACCTATTGATGTATATTGGGACCAGACTTACTATCCCTACCTGTGGGTTCACCCCGCCAAATATCCCGTCCACTTGTCAGGTCAAAATTAGGTGCAAAAAAAGCAGGAAAATTTGATAGTGATACAGAAAAAAGGTGGGCAATCCGCTTTTGCATCTCAGATTTGAGGATTAAAGGATTTTAATAGTTCATTTGATTATTGGATCTTTCTTTGTATTAGAGATTATTGGCTCTTTATGCACAGCCCTAATCCCCAAATCACGTTTATAAGGCAAAAGCCCCCAACATGTTCTGCTATCATTCTATTCTCTATTCTCCCCTTTCTTTTAAAATTGAACTTTTTTTTAATTTGAGAAATTTGTGGTGTCAACTAATAGCAATGTTGTACATTATAGAATTACAAGAATCTTGTAGTCATGTTCCCTCCATACTTTACATCAAGAATTAAGTATGCTGTATCAATGGTATTATGGCTGTTGCTATACGTGGTAATTCATCCAGAGTGACAATGAATTCTTATTCTGATTGTCATGGAATGAAACTACTTTATCCCAATTTATGATAATAAGCTGTGAACTTGCTAATCCTTAACTAAAGGTCCAGTATAATAAAGGGGCGGTGAGCAACATATAGAGTATAGAAATGGTGATTAGCTGGTTTAACTCAAATAAGTAACGACTTCTTAAATCAATCACATCTCTTTTAAGGCCAGGTACATCAGCTATGTTTGTAAGTGGAAGTAAAAAAGAGGTATTTTGTTTAAGATAGGCTTTATGAACTCATGAATATATGATTGTCAAAAGTGCAGGTGAAAACTGTAAAAATTAATGTAGATTTCATTATATAAATTTTTTACTGTATTTATTGTTTACTATATGATATATTAAAATTAGTATAAGTATAATAAGTACTTAAAGGAATAAGCATGCAATTCTAGTTTATTGACCGCAAATTTTAAATTACATGAATGGCCTAGTTTTATATCCCATCCAATATACTGGACTTGTCATGGTTTAAAATGACATCATAATTTGCAACTATGTAAAAGATAAAGCAACATGTTGGAGGCTAAGAAGGTGAAGTTGGAAGGGCTCCTAGTCCTCAAGAATACCATAGATCAACGCTGGGTCAAGGCGAAGTATGCCCAGGTTGGTCCCAAGGATGAAAGAGAAGTTTGGCCCTGTATAACAGCAGGTGTGTTAAATTGAACTAGCTTTGTGGTGAGCAAAAACGGTTTGCTCTGGTTTTTAGGTGAATGATGACTCAAAACGTGTTCAGTTTTCAAAATTTCCATCTTGGGTTGGCTGCTCCTACAATCAATTACTCAAGTTTGGTCAATTACCCAGTATAGTGTATTGCCTGATGGAAGCGTGCACCTATTGGTACAACTTGACTTAGATTACTTTATTCAATTGATTGTTTTAACCAGAATCCCTTAGTTATATTACGTCAAGACCAATCTCTTCTGCTGGTCGGTTTCCCTTACAATAAAACCCCTCGTTTAGTACACCATTTTGTATCTATGTTAGCTTGGACAAACCTGTGTGCGGACCTCTTCAAGGAGGACTCACACAACATTAACCACTTAATTTTAAATTTACTAAAATTTATCCTCCCATGCACCGTTGGGCCGCCCAGGTTCCCTCCAAACTAGGACGCCTATTTCTTACCACTCAGAGCACCGCTTTGCTCCTTTTTGATTATTTTTTCTAATGATAACATTCCTCAATCTAATTTACTATTGTTCAAGCACCCTCTGCTGGGCTTTAGTAACTGTTGTACTAGCGACTAATTCCCTGGCTAGCCCTGTGCACCATGTAACTCCACGCTGGGAACAGGAGAGTTATAGACACTCTCCTTACATTTTTTAACTAACATCTTTCTTTTACGTGCACAAATTTTTTTGTGTGGGACTTTCACAAAGTGCAAACAGTGTGCGCCAGCTGTGGGCATTGGCTATGTTCAGTCGCACCACTGTTTCCTCTTTTTCCCAAAGGTTGGAGCATCTCAGCATTATTTTGGCTGCATCCAACTGGAAAGTACCCAACCTTCTTGCTTGTACCTGGTGGATACGGATGCTTTGCAGTCCAGAAGTTGTGATTCACTGACTTTCTGCTGAAATTAATAAAATTGATTTAAACAAACAGGGTTTACTTTGGCAGCACATTCAGACAATGCCGGTGGAATTTTCAAAGATGGGCCTGGCGGTGATGGCCTCAGATAATGTTGGGCAATCCATTGCTGTAATAGGAATAATGTCATTTGCAACTAAAAAACGCGTTTTATAACGAAAAAACCATATATACCTCTGAACCATATTTACTCACTTATGGCTCTGTTATGTACCTACTCCCGTGTATCAAATTACCCCAGAAGACCCCCGCTTGACCTCTTCCATGATCTGCAGAACTCAGGAGTTTGAAAAGGAATTGCGTTTACAATATGAAAATGTTTATGTCACTTCTGAAGATATGGTGGGATATGTGGCCTCATTAGTAAGAGTGACCAATTATCCCTCTCCATTCTTTGATTCAAAAACATACAAGGGGACATGTTAATGCCAGATGAAGAGTTTGTTGGTTAAGTACAGGCGTTTTCTGCTTTAAATAAAGACCATTTGTGTTAATTTCTACTGACTGCTACCCTTTCATCCCCTGTAGGGAAATTCAGCACCACTATTTTAGTGGATACTGGAGCCTCTGAGAATTTTATGGACCAAAGCCTAGCTGACAACTTTGAGCTAGGATACGTACCAGGTGGTATGGGCCAGAGGAGGGGCCTCTCAAGGTATTACCACGCTGAGAATTTGGGGTTTAGTGGACTAAAATTTGGCAATTATCATTTTTCTAATCACTTCCAATTTAACAAAAACTCTAATACCCCATTATTTTGGGTGTAGAGTGTTGGCAAAAGTTTAATGTCAGGACTAACTAGAAAGAAAATACCCTATCCCTCACATTAAAAAATGGTCATACATTAGTTGTTCCTTTCTCTGTGGCTAACTTCCAGGGCGATTTGCCTCACTGGCCAATATCCACACTCTCAGTCTTGCTCCGTTGTTGAAGCCCTCTTTGGAGGTACCTTTACCTTCTTGTTTAGAGGGTTTGGAAAATTCATTTGATGCAGCTTCAGCTAATGAATTACCTGCTCATTCAGATTTTGATTGTGAGTTTAAGATCACTGTTTTATGGTGCGCATATCTTTCCCAATTTACCCATTAACTTTATGGGGATAAAGAAGCATTAGATGTGTGGGTTAAGGAGCAGTTAGCCAAAGGCACTATTTTTCAGTGTACCTCCCCGGTATGCTCCCCACTTCTCTTTGTGGAGAAAGCAGATAAAACTTACGCCCTAGCATAGATTATGGGAACCTAAACAATGCTACCGTACAAGACATCCATCCCATCCCTTTGGATTCTCAGGTTGCACGATATGTTGAGAAGGCTAAAGCCTACTCCAAACTGGATTGCCTCATTGCATTCAATCAGATCAGGATTAATAAGGGACAGGAGTGGTTAACCGCATTCCGTACAAGAAAAAAGATTTCACCAGTTTCAGGTCATGCCCTCTAAACTTAAAAATGCCTCTGCTAGCTTTCAACGCCGCATTGATGCAGCCTTGGGGGACCTGCTGGGGGTATGCGCGGTTGCCTACATGGATGATTTTCTGGTGTTTTCACCTGATCTTGAGTCCCATGCAGTACACCTTTGGCAAGTGATGGAGAGGTTAAGGGCAGCCCGCCTTACGCTAAGGATCAGTAAATGTGAGTTTTTCAAGTCCCAGGTCACTTTTCTGGGAAACGTCGTGTTTGACAAAGGACATATGATAACTCCAGACAAGGAAAGACCGTTTGTGAGTGTCCACCCCCACTCCAGTCTAATAATTGAGGAGTTTTTTGGGGATGTGTACATTCCTCAAGAAGTTCATGCCCAATATTTCTAAGGTGGCAGCGCCCTTGTATAAGGCCAGTGGTGCAAAAGTTCTTCAGTGGTCCCCTGTTTTGGAGGATGCTTTCCAAGAAGTAAAGTGCACCCTGTTGTCCAGTTTTTCCTTCTCCATTTTGATCCTTCAAAAGAGTTCATTGTGTCTACCAATGCCTCCAACTTCGCCATAGTGGCTGCCTAGTTACAAGTAGGTGAAGATGGTATAGAGCATCCGGTGGGATATTTTTCTAGGAAAATGTTTTTGCCTGAGTTAAATTACGCCGTTTATGACAAAGAGTTACTAGCAGTGGTGGAGGCGCTGACTTATTGGCGTCACCACTTGCATGGCTCTTCCCAACCTTTCTGTGTATGTACAGATCACCATACCTTACTGTACTATTGCGCTCTTCATGTCTTAACTCCACAGCAGAACTGTTGGCATGAGACCCTTGCCCAGTTTGCATTTTCTTACTAGTTCACCAAGGGCAAGTAAAATGGGTTAGATGATGCTTTGAGCCGCAATCCTGCATTAGTACCTGATCCAAAGGAGGTAGAGGTTCATAACACCCAGTTGATAATTTCGCCAAAAAAGATTGTGTCACAACTTCCCCCTTCAACGGCCATCAGGCTAGCGCTTGCACCTCTGAAGAATTTGGAGGAATAAAGATTGTTTAGAAAGGTGGTCCTTTCTCAGCTGTTATCAACTAAATATACCATGGTAATTGCTAAGAGCGCTTATTTAGGAGGATTTAACCAGGGGTTATCATGTAAAGGATGAGATGGTGTGGTTTCAGGGGCACCTATGGGTTTCTGCTGGCCACTTTTTCTGGAAATCATTTGGGACCATCATGACTGAATCACCGTTGGTCATCCTTGGTAAGCAAAGACCTTGGAGTTAATTAGATGCACCTACAATTGGAAAGGCTTATCCGCTCAGGTGGGACTTTATTGTAAAGAATGCCTGATCTGCAATAAAAATGAAACTAAATCGTTAACCTTTAGCGGGTTTGTTAGTATCAGTTCAAAAGGCTGAAAGCCCTTGGACTATCCCTATCAGTGGATTTCATTGGCGAATTACTTGTTTCTGATGGTTATGATGCCATCATGGTGGTGGTGGACTGTTTTACGAAGTTCACCCACTTTATTACTTGCATAACAACAATAACCATGGCTGAGATGGCTAGGCTCTTCGTCACTCATTTGTTTGCGCTTTCTGGGGTTCCCCAAGAAATTGCTTATTGATTGGGGACCCAGCTTACCTCTGTTTTTTGGGAAGAGTTGTGAAAGACTCTTCAGATTCTACCCTGCCTTTCAACTGCCTATCACCCCCAATCAGATGGGCAGATTGAACGAGTGAACCAGTGCTTGGAACAGTTCCTGCGGTGTTACACTGCCGCAGATCATTCAGATTGGGTTTCTCACCTTCCTATGGCCCAGTTTAGCTACAAAAACACTTTGCATTCTTCGATCAGTTGTTCCACATTCTTCGCTAACTATGGGTTTAACCCCACCTTCAACATAGAGTCCAGTTAAGGATCCAAAGTTGAAGTGGTGGTGGACTTTTCCTATACTATCAAGAAATTACACCAAGAGGTTTCCACAAGTTTGGAGGTGGCAATGCAAGTGTATAAGGAGAATACTGATGGTAAGCGACAAGTGGGTCCAGAATACACAGAAGGGGATCTCATGATGCTTGATGCTTGGAACATCCCTATCAAGAATCCATTCCAAAAGCTGGGTCCAAAGAGGATTGGCCCTTACCGAGTTGTTAGAAAGGTGAACCACGCCTTATAACAAATATATCTTCCTTCTTTGTTTAGATCTTTTCTGTCTTTAATAATAAAAGTTGATTTTGTTTGAGGGCCCCCCATCAGAGACTCCTGAGGCTTGTCTCATGGATGGGGCACCAGAGTGGGAAGTGAATCATGTAGCCTCCCGCTGTATTAAAAGAAGGCTTGAGTACCTGGTATCTTGGAAGATATCTGACGCTGCAGAAAAAAGTTGGGTACCAGCGCATGACTGTGTACATGCCCAAGACCTAATTGGAGATTTCCACAAGTGTTTCCCCCAGACTGCTGGATCTCAACTAAAGCAAACCTTTGCCACAATGAAGTTGGACCCATCCCACAAGAACTTTTCCCTGGAACAAGCCCCTGGAGGAGTAGAGCCCTAAAAGAGGAGAGGGTAATGTCATGGTTATAAAATGATATCATAATTGGGACCAATGTAAAAGACAAAGCAGCATGTTGGAGGCCAAGAAGGTGAAGTTGGAAGGCCTCCCAGACCTCAAGCATACCATAGATCAATGTTGGGTCAAGGCGAAGTATGCCCAGGTTGGTCCCAAGGATGCAAGAGAAGTTTGGCCCTGTATAACAGCAGGTGCTTTAAACCGAACTAGAATTGTGGTGAATGAAGACGGTTCCCTTTGGTTTTTAGGGGAGCAGGGACTCAAAACCTGTTCAGTTTTCAAAATTTCCAGCTTGGGTCGGCTTCTCCTACAATCAATTACCTGAGTTTGATCAATTACCAAGTATAGTGTATTGCCCAATGGAAGTGTGCGCCTATTGGTGCAACTTGACTTAGACCCACTTTCTTCAATTTATTGTTTTTCCAAAATCCCTTAAATATCTTATGTCAAGGCCAATCTCTCCTGTTGGTCGACTTCCCTTACAAGAAACCCCTCATGTAGTACAACATTTTACTTATGTTATCTTGTATAATCCTAAGTGTAGACCTCTTTGAGGAGGTCTCATGCAACGTTAACTACTTACTTTTAAGTACACTAAATCTATCCTCCTGTGCACCGTTGGGCCGTCCAGATTCCCTCCAACCTAAGACGCATATTTCTTACCACTTGGTGTACCGCGTTGCTCCTATTTGGCTATTCTCTCTAATAATAACCTTCCTCAATCTAAGTTAATATTGTTCAAGCAACCTCTGCTGGGCTCTAGTAACAGTTGTACTAGCGACCAGTTCCCTGGCTAGCCCTGTGCACCATGCACCTCCACGCTGGGAACAGGAGAGTTATAGACACTTTCCTTACAGGACTCACCTAAGAATAATTGGATTTAAACAGGCGATATACTTCTTTTGAGTTTATGGAATTGTGCCTTGCATATGATTTTGAAAGCAGTGGAAATCGTTTAAGTCACATTGTAAATTAGTTTTGGTGCAAGTAATTGACTCAATATCATCATAATTAAGGTGATTATAGCATTTAATTGAACAAAACCCATTATAATTATGGTTTGAAATGCAATTAATTGATCTAACTTCAGCACAAATCCTCTTTATCTGATGGATGGTATCTGGAATCTCAGGAATGCCTTTAATATCAGGCTTTAACCTGACACTAATTAGCTTGATTCATGACACACACGCTAGAAAATAAAAGGTTGTGAACGCTCCCTTCTTGGGTTGAGCCCTACTATATCTGAAAAATGATACTCTTAGAATAGGCATTGGCCCCCCTATGCACTTAAAAATTATAAACATTGACTCAGAAAATTTAATAATGATCATAAAATTGCTAATGGTAAGATGGTAGTTTTATTTTTTAATTTTCTAAAATATTAAATACCTCACAAAATCCTTAACTTTTAGTTATACATTAAAGAATCATATTATTGTTGATTTTGAAAAAGGCTCATGGAAGGGCCCAAATTTATACTTGAGTTACGATCTGATAGTGGTCATAATGTTATCTGTGCATCTGACCAATATAGGTTGGTTAATAAATGGACAAAAGGGACACCAACTAAAACGAAATATTGCAAATAATACATTCACCCCTTCTCACTATCTAACTGTTAGCTTTTGCGGTTCTGGGTGATTCCGTTGAACTGTTTGCACAGGTTAAAACCCATTGAGCAACTGAAAAGCGATATTATGATTTATGTCCTCAATAATAATAATAATAATTAAGGATTAAATGATGAGCTATTGCCCCAAAGATATCACTTTTATTTAATATTTCAACTTAAAGGCTACTTCCATTAACCCATCCCTGCTCTCTTAAACTTCAAAAACTTCCCCCTCTCATTCCCACGCTCATCATTTAATTATAGGTATTCCTCTTTGGTTTTTAAACCCTTCCGCTTATTTTGTCTCTAAATGCTGCAATTTTAGGGAGTTCATTCTATCATTAATTCTTTAGCAAAATTCCCTACATTCGCCAAACTATATTTACTTTGATTGTTTTGCTCAACTTATAAATATGATCTGCCAGATATATGACTTATCATTCAGTCATATCAATTTCGTGACATTACCCCCTTGACTAGATGATAATCTCCTATTGCTTGAATTCTTGGAGGAAAACACTGTACTCAGTTGATAATCTGGCCACCTGTGGGTTCCTTAATAGTGTAGGCATTGACACAGTCTTCTCAATCTTCTCAAATATTCCAATCTGTATGCTAATAATCTTGTTCCTTCTTTCAAACCTATTTTGGTCATTGTTGAGTTGTTGACTGGATCTAATTGTCAGATATTTAACAGGGACGTAATAATGTTAACATGCTTACCTTATTATGGATCATATCGGATATCAGTAATTATAGATCAGGAATATCTTATGCTTATGCAAAGCTTAAGATCCATGGCCTAGTGATTCCACATAATAAAATTCAACTATGATGACATGGGCTCAAGGGCTTTGTTGGTTTGGTAAGACTTAGAATAGTAGCTGACTAAATGGCTCAGGCACATGGGCTTTTTTGATCTTTGTCAAAATTAGTTTTTAATGTTAGTTGAGTTTTCAATCAAATTAATTACTAATTAGTGGTACAAATCGCCTTGGTATGTGCTGCCAATTGCTTGAGATGAGTATCAGTTCAGCTGTTTACATATGCGTTAGAAATGCTGTCTTGAGAATATTTCCAAGTTTGAGTATGACTCTGAGGCATTTGAGATGTTTTGAGTCAAATATATTGTAGACCCAAAAATGAATTTATTACTTTCTCTGGCCAAGTGCCATTGAAATTGAGGCGTCATGGGTAAGATGTGGTGAGCATCAAACCCTATAAATTATCCCAAGTAGATACTAATAAACTATAATCAACTATTACCACAAGTTTATAGTTTAATTTATAAGCTTTTTTGTATTTAATACTTTACATTGTATTAAGTTGAGAATTTACTTGGGATCAGAAGGATCAGGGCAGCGTGCCATCATCTAAGTAATGACAGAAGAATATAGTTTCAAGTATAATTACCAAGGAGCTATATCTTAACTATAGTCACCGTCTGGTTTATTATCTTTATACAATAGACATTTGAAACTCCACCTTACCGCAGAAGAAAAACCAGCCATCATTAATAGACCTAAAATTCAACAAGTGGCGCTCATGGCTGGGAATGCAAATGGTGACCACGCTGAGTATGAGAGAAATCCCAATCAATTATTTAGAACCATTAATGGGCCCAATTGAAATACTAAAATGAATGTGTCCCAGATTAATTTGGATGACATACCTATTATTACTATCCTCAATGAACCCATTTCACCCGAAGATTTAGAAAATCTTGAACATCAGTTGTTAAGAGGGTATCAAATAGGATAAGGGCCTGCAGACAATAGTAGTAATCCTTTTTATCGCCAATGATAGCATGATGTGTTGTGGATGAGATATCTAGCTTATCATCAATTGAGCGTAGCTCAAGTCCAAAACAATTTAGTTGGGATAGAGAATATCGCCCAATACTTAATTGAATTTGTACACCCCACCTCCAGAAATTCTCAGATGACAATTGGCTGCCATCACACTGCCATTACTGGAGTTGGTAGACTTCTCATGCAACTTTAGTCAGGTGGTCCAAAATTTTGAATGAGTAATTATAAGCCAACTTTGCTGAGGTCTGTTCTAGTTTGGAAGCAAACTATAATCTAGCTACATGGGCTAATGACCGGGTAGCAGAATTAGCACAAAAGCTAAATGACAGATTGCATCCCATCTTTGACAATTTCTTAGAAGAAAGAGGAAATACCAAAACTTGGTTTAACAATATCACACAAACTTCCATTAAAGTTTCAGAGTTCATGAGGCTTAATCACGAAGCCCAAGAGGTGCAACTAAACCATAACAATGAATTTTGTGATCAACAATGATGACTGTGCACCCAAATTTTGCAGATGAAGAATGAATACACCAAAAAATCAAATACTGGCACACACATAATTTAAAGGCCAATGGGCGAAAAACGAAAAATTCAAGGCGCTATCAATTGTCTTAATTGACAGATCAATAATCTTAATGAATAGTTTACCAATATTAACGAGTTTAATAATATGTTTCATGAAGTAAAACAGTGTAAAAGACATTTAAGGAAAAGGACCAAGTTATTTCCGCCTTGCAACTACAAACTACTAGCTTAAATGAGGAAATTGTGAAGTTAACGTTAAAAAATTGAAATTGTGTCAATTGGGAAAATAAAATCAACAATCAAATCTGAGCTTTAGATGATAGGCATTGCAAATGTGCCATGAACCATTCAACTGAAAACGCTTCTGAATACTATGAGGATGAAGCTTTGGAAGTAGTTACTAGAATGGATGATGTGCCATGTCGATATTTGCCTAGCAATATGGTTGCTTTGGCCAACCCCAACACCTTAAACCATAATGCATTGCCTCAGCGCCCTAGTACACCTGGCCTAAGCCACAAAGAAGTAATTGTAATAACCATAGTTGGGAAAGTGATAATTAAAAACTAGTGAACCTGCCTGCTTTTGACAAGAATGGAAGTATAACCACATTTGTCAAATGCTTTGAATTGGTTATGTATGGGACCAGCGACCATAACAAAGCAGCCACTATGATCAACTGCTTGGATGAGTGGAGCATTGAATTGATTATTCCCCATATTAACAAAACTCAACTTACACCGAAGTCAAGGAGGCTGTGCTTTATGAATTTGGAGGTCCAGAACGAATGTTGACCAGAAATCTAAATTTATGAACTTTCACTTTAAGAAAGATGAAGCAATTGACAAATTTGCAGATTGATTCTATTGCAAAGCGCAAGTTCTCCTAGGCGCAAAGGCTATGGTCAATTTTGACACTAAGATTGCACTAGAACATGCGGTACAACCTTACCAAAATTTTTTAAATGTTTTAATGCCTGCTTTTGTACAAAACCTTGCATCATCTGAACTAGTTGATTATTTGTGCAGATGTTCACAGAAATACATCCCTCCTAATACTGGGTACAAATCAGGACATGCTGCCTCTGTTGGGAAATGATTTGAAACCAATAAGAAGATTGATAATGATTCACCTGCGAAAGCTAATCAAAACTCAAATACAAAGGCCTCACGCTCAATGAATGAAATCACCTACTATAATTGTAACCATAAAGGACACTTTGCTTTTCTATGCCATCAGTGTAATATCAATGTAGTACTTCCCAATAATGTGCAGGATAAGGGAAAAGAAAAAGCATAATATATGCAGGATGCTCTATTGTTCCAGAAAAACAGTCCCACCTGATTGACAAGAGTATGCAGGCCACTGGTTCTCGTTTAAAAATAAAACAGATTCCATTTTAGTACCAAATGAAGATTCTACAAAGTTTACATGCGGTAACTTGCTCTCAGAGTAAGGTTGTCATACCTGAAGCCTCTGAAGTAGTCGCTAAACTGTATGTGCAACAAATAATTGAGAAACTTTCAGCAGAAGGGCCGAGCAATGCATCAGATACCCCAAGCCTAAAAGGGGTTAATATAGCAATGCCAATTGACACATTCATCCATTAATGTCCCAGTATTGGAAACACTCTGAAGAACAATCTTAATTCTCTGGATTCTTCACATATTCACTTATTAATCTCTATTGATTCCTATTACTCTGAGTGTACTTACGTGGATATTCTGGTCAACAAGATCAAAGTTGTAGCTATTGTTGATAGTGGAGCACCTTAAACAAGTGTTTGAACGGCTGTTGAAGGATAATCTGAAGATAAAGCCTAGAATTTGTCAAATTTCTAAAAGAACAGTTGGAATACCTCAGGTTCATCATTGATTCCAAGGGCTTGTGGCCTTAACCTCAAAACTTGGAGGCAATTAACAAAATGCAACCTCCAACGAGTATGAGGGATGTTCAAGTATTCTTAGGCATAGTAGGATACTATTGAAAATTCATAGAAGGGTTTGTGAGGATTGCTGAGCCCTTATTTCATTTACTACAAGGAGGAGTTCGTTTTTGCTAGGCAAACGAGTGCCAACAGGCCCTTGAGACAATGAAAACCAAAATGAGCATGGCGCCTATCCTCCAATATCAAGATTTCAGCAGGCCTTTTATCATACAATCCAACGCCTCATTGACTGCAATTGGGGGTGTGCTATCTCAGATTGGGGAAGATGAAGAGGAAAATCCGGTTGCTTATTGCAGAAGGATGCGGAATAAGCATGAGAGTAACTATAAAGTGACCTAACAAGAGTGTTTGTCTGTCATATACACATGTAAACAATTTTGGGTTTACATTCATGGCACAAAGTTTCATGTAGTGATGGATCACAGCTCGTTAAGATGGCTACACAACCTCAAGGAACCTGAGGGACAACTAGCCCGCTGAGCTCTGAAATTACAAGTGTACAATTATGAAATCATTCATAGAGCTGGAGCGGCTCATCAAAATGCAGACGGATTATTGTGACTTCCTATTGTAGCTGTCCTGAGCAATTTGCCTGATGAACTTCATGAAAATATGATTACATGGAAATATGGAGATGAACCAACTGAAGTGCAAAAAGAGATTGAAAAAGCATTAACTGACACCGAATATCAGAATGGAGTTTTATACAAGATCAAGCCTGATGGGCAGCATTGAAACTTTCCCAAAACCTTCTGACTGAATGGAGATTAATATACAAGCACACAAGGCCGTAGGGCATGGAGGATTGTCCAAAACGCTAGAATTAATTTGTTCAAATTATTACTTAGATTCCATGCAAGTTTATATCCAAGATGTACTTGATAAATGTCATTCATGCCAGATTGCAAAACCTATGAAGTCAGATGTGAAATATCATTTAATCAAACCTTACTGGGCCTGGCATACCATATCGATTGATGAGCTGGCCATTTACCTTTGAGCAGCCTAGGAAACAAATACATAACTCTTGCTATTGACCATCTAACAGAATGGGTGGAAGCAAAAGCCATATGAGACATTAGGGCTCTAACTACTGCCAAATTCATTATAGATAATATAATTTTATAGGCACGGATGCCCACAGAAGAGCTTGACGGATAATGGCACAAATTTTACTGCTCAGATGGTACAGCAGTTAAATGAGTTGATGTCTATCAAAGGAGTGTTGTCAACACCATACCATCCTAAGACTAATGGTATGCTAGAGCGAGAGAATGGCACTCTAGTCAACACTTTACGCAAAAACGCAGCCTTAGTGCCCTCACAATGGGCTACCTCCATTAGTGCTATCATGTTTTTGTATAATATCGGACATCACAGCAGTACAGGCCACTCTCCATTTTGACTTTTGTATGGTAGACAGCCCACTCTGCCTCCATTATTATATTCAGTAATCAGTTCAACTAAAGCAATTAGCCCAAATAATTATTTTGAGCAGCTAGTGAAGACCCTAATCAGGTTGCAATCTAAATCCTATCAAAATGTGATTAGTTGAAAACTAGTCAGAAGAGCTATGACGACACTAAATGAGCTGTGGTGACTAAATTTAACAAAGGAGAATTAGTAGTATATTGTGATAATCATAGCGCAGGCCACGCGCACAAGCTTGCCTGACTTTGGAAAGGTCCATTTATTTTATTGGAGAAATCATCTGAAGATATATATACTATTAAGGATCAAGGCGGTAAGGTTGTGAACTGAGTACACGCTAAGTTCCTTAGTCCATATCTTAAAGAATAATAATACAAAAAAAGGTAAAAAGAAAGGTATAATATAAATAAAAAAATATAATAATAATAAAATGATAAAAATATAGGAAAGGCAGAAAATAATTAAAACATAAAAATTTTATTCAGAGATGTGTGCCTCATTATCACTGAAATTTGGTAACCCTTCTTTGGGAGGGGGAGGAGAGTGAGACTGAACCAGAGAAACCTGTAGAAGAATCGAAGAAATGCAAATATCATACATGTCTCAACTATCCAAACCCTGTCAGAGATGCGCTAAACCAAAAAAGGCCCAGCACCAGACATGCTGGCCTTGTTGGCATAAGAAAGGCCATTGAACCAAAGGCAAAGACTATTAAAATGGACTTTGGAACAGGCGGTAAAGGTTTGATTCAGGAGTAAATGCCGCTGAAAGGAAGATACAGTTGGAAAAAAGATTTTCAAGGTAGGGGTAAACTGGGGGAAGGAACACTTTTAAGCAAACTATCTGAAAATGGGCCTCATCTAATACCCTGCGAAAGTCAGGCACAGTATCAGTGGGGAGCAAGGAAGGAGGGAAGTGAACGTATGCACCCAAAGAGCCATCTGTGGGACATACTTCTTTGGAAGCTCTTTTGCCAGGCTTTTGCAAATAGCTCGGTATAAAACCAGGATGCACAAATCTTTGGAAACCCAAGTTACAAGGCCCAACAGAATGGTTAGATCTGTATGCACCAAAGCGGGTTTGCACCAAAGCCTAAAAACTGAGTTAGTGAAAACAATGACCTTATTGGCTTCAAAAAGATTGTATGTGGAAATATCAGGGCCATTAGCAATTGTGGACAACAAGTAGGCATTTATGAGCTCTGACATCAAATTGATCTTGAAACCCAATGAAGCTACACTGCCCATGCATAGAGAGGAAACAATGTTATTAAAAGGAAAAACAGAAAAAAGTGCAAACAAGAAGTCAGGAAGAAGATCCCCATCTGAAGCGAATTGATGTCAGATAAGGGTTTCTTGGGGTTGATTGGCTTCAGAAGCCTGAAGGGTTAAAGAAAGAGTCATAGGAGGATCCTGCTTGGCCCATTGGGAGGTTTAATGAACAGTACTCGGAGCCAAGGGGGCCTGCTTGGGTTCATCAATAATTGGTGAAATTGCAGTGGAATGCAAAGCCAAACTCTCAAGTATCGTGGAAGCGTAGCTGGTCAATACAGCTTGAGAAATTGTGGGCAACACGCCCAAGTTGATCATAGCGCGCTGCATAGACTTGCTTAGCCTTAAGAAGATTCGTCTGTCCGCAGCAGAAAGACTATTGATGTAATTTTTATATTTTGATGAGCGCAAAAAGTTAGACATTGTGAACCAGAGAAAAGGTACCGCCACTTATATCCAGTCAGGGTGGGGAA
Source organism: Massospora cicadina (assembly GCA_022478985.1). Lineage (NCBI taxonomy): Eukaryota > Fungi > Entomophthoromycota > Entomophthoromycetes > Entomophthorales > Entomophthoraceae > Massospora > Massospora cicadina. Next base: position 28,520 of record JAKSZP010017252.1, read on the forward strand.
ATGTTGAGTTGTTGACTGGATATAATTGTCATATATTCAAGAGGGACATAATAATGTTAACATGCTTATCTTATTATGGAACATATCAGATATCAGTGATTATGGATCAGGAATATCTTATGCTTATGCGAAGCTTAAAATCTGTGGCCTAGTGATTTCATTTAATAATATTTGACTATGATGACATGGGCTCGAGGGCTTTGTTGGTTTGGTTAGACTTAGAATAGTAGCTGACTAAATGAAATGGCATGTGGGCTTTTTTGGTCTATTTAAAAATTGGTTTTTAATGTCAATCAAGTTTTTAATCGAATTAATCACTAATTATTGTTACAATTTGCCTTGGTATGAGCTGCCAATTGCTTGAGATGAGTAACAGTTCAGCTATTTACAGATGCGTTAGAAATGCTGTCTTGGGAATATTTCCAAGATTAGACTGACTCTGAGTGTCACGGATTTGGCTAAGAAGAACTAGACTGGGCTCCCAGTCAGGGTGTGCAAGCACCCAGTGGAGGTCCCAGAATACCAAAGGCATAGCGGTCCAAGTGTTTAATAAGAGTGGGGTTCTATGGGAGATGTGAGGAAAGTAAAGGTTCAGTAACGTACCAAAGGCCCCAAGGCAAACCAGATGGATGCATTAGGGGCAACCGCAAGTCTTGCAATGGCAACCCCCAAGGGCGGGAGATGCAGGGAGGATGACGACTCCTCCAGGTTCATAGTTGCTGGCCTTCAGATTCAAGTAGGGGGCTTGCGCACCAGCGAAGGACAGCACAGAGGCCACCGCATGGTTGGGAGTACAAGCGGAGATAGAGTAGGACCCACATGAGGGGTTGGGACCAAGCTTTCCCTGGAGGGGGCACTCCAGGTCCCACAGTTGGTCTGAGACATTGGCAGCTGAAGCGGTTTTGGATGCCAAGTCCACAAGTGGGGGGGGGCGGGGGCGCTCAGGTGCCGCTCTAGCCAGTTAGCAGTTTTGGAGGACTTGGCAACTAAACGGACAGAAGGGATTCCATTAAAAGGATGTGCAGTAACAAACAAAGCAGCGGGTTAGTTGTTGGAGGTGAGGTGTATTATTGCATTTACAATCTGCTGCTGCATGGCAGGGTCGAGTGACCAGATAGACCAGTCAGCAAACATTGGCAGGAGGACTTGGACAATGGCACGTTTTGTCAGATTAATTTGGCAAAATTTTTATAAAATTAACAAGGCAGGTGGAGGCTGCGGCAATCTAGACGGGAATTTAAATTATATTAGGCAAAAGAGAAGAGAATGAACTGAAAATTACCCCCAGCCAGGGAAGTTACTTAAGAACTGGGCTGAATGCATGAGGAAGGTATCAAGGGATTGGCCATTTGGGGGTTGGTGATGGGATTTGTTTGGCTGGCTTGGAGGGGGTAGGATGATGCTCCAGATTTTGGCAAAAGTCAAGAAAACTTTTGCAAGCTTTTCCGGATTCTTGGGGCCAAACCAAGTTGATACTACCAATATGGGTCCTGGTCATCTGAGTCAGCCTGTTTGCATGGTTTGGGTGTTCCAGATTCGTCCCATGAGGCAGTGACCTTGAATTGGATTATTTGCAACTCAAACCAATCCCTCAATTTGACTACTCGTGCGATCTGAACTCCCTGGATCCAATTCAGAGCATTGGGCCAGTTGGTCCGAGTTGTTCAGGGCCTGATTTAAGATCTGAGACATATCCTGATCTGATTTCCGGTGCAGGCCAGCCCAGACTGGCTCACCCAGTCCAGAATTTTCAGGCCAGGCTCCAACGTTGGGAATTGCTGTTTTATCAAAATTTTGATATAGTTTGTCTGGGGAGTGGGTGGTCCCAAGGGCCTGTCCATGCCCCCTGGTGTGCGCAATCTCCCTGCAGACTCCTATCAAACTTATCAGGGTCAAAGAGGGGGAAGAGGTGGTAATGGGATATCTTTGGGGGGAAAGAAGTTACCCATCGCTCATCTATCACATGGCTAGGTCACCCAGCTGCGACAGAGGGTCTATTGGAGCCTTGTGGCCCCTTTTCGTCTAGAAGGGGTGTTGATCCCTATCCAATTGCAAGGGCTGGTCCCCAGGACTTACATTGAGGCGTTTGAGATGTCTTTATCGAATGTATTGTAGAACCTCAAATGAACTTATTACTTTCTCTGACCAAGTGACATTGAAATTGAGTCGTCATGGGTAAGATGTGGTGAACATTGAACCCTAAAAATTATCCCAAGTAGATACTAGTAAACTATCATCAACTATTACCACAAGTTTATAGTTTAATTTATAAGCTTTTTTGTATTTAATACTTTACATTGTATTAAGCTGAGAATTTACTTGAGATCAGAAGGATCAGGGCAGCGTGCCGTCATCTAAGTAACGACAGAAGAATATAGCTTCAAGTATAATTACCAAGGAGCTATATCTTAACTATAGTCACCATCTGGTCTATTGTCTTCATAAATTTGACATTTGAAACCCCACCTTACCGCAGAAGAAGAACCAGCCATCCTTAATAGACCTAAAATTCAACAGTCATGGAACAGGACAAAATCTTTTAGCAAGAATTGTGGGAGGCTGCTGCATCTACATTGATCAGCCGCCTAATCCCAAATCTTCTTAGCTAAACTAGTGGTATATGCTTCAGTATGGAGTTTAATCAGAATATCCATTAAGTTGATCAAATAGCGCTGGGGCTCTAATTTACCAAATTTCCTCCACACAGGAAAAAGTAATATCAGAAAAGCTTGATGTCTGCCATAAAGAAATTGGAAGAGACTTTTCCCATTTACAAATGATAGCTAATATTGTACGCAAAGACAGAGGTGGTTAGAAGGGTACTCCATTCAACGGGCTAATCATTTTTAAGTAAATGGAGAATGTTCTTCAAGGTTCCATTGACCCGTTTGACCATCCCAAAGGGTTCAGGGTGGTATGGGGTAGTTAAGACCCTGCAGATGGCAATTAACCTGTTCAACTTAGGAAGGACATGTGATGTGAAATTAGTTCCATTGTCCATGAGAATAAACTATGGACAGCCATGTCACTGTATGATGCACTCCATAAGGAACTTAGCGACAGTTACAGATCCTGATTCACTGATTGCTCTTGCTTCCACCCACCTGGTCAAGTGATATATGGCTACAAGTATATCCTTGGAGCAATTAGCACCCATCAAGAGAGGGACCACCACATCAAGAAAAAAAAAGTGTGTCACACAAAATAGGGCTAAACCAAATGATAGGTAGTTCTCTTATGGAAGGGTTTCTCCACTTGACACGGGTGACAGCATGCAACCATCTCAATCATATTGTAGTGCATACTCTCCCAATAATAACATGGGCACAAAAATTCCAACATCTTCTGCAACCCTCCATGACCTACTGCCCTATGTGCATCCAGGATATTATTGGGCCTGGAATGAGGGTTTCAAGAAGCTCAGCGTTGATTCTCCAATGTGCTTATATAGTTCCCCATTGCACAAGAAGGTATCCTGTCTAAGCCTATCTAGCACTTTGATCATTTGTGGCAGCTCATCGTGATATTGGCCCATAATCATCTTTTCATACATTATGTCTGCAAAATCCGCTGTGATGGCAACCATTGGTAATTGTGAGAGACAAGCCATATTCTGGTGTTTCACCCCTGGATGGTGCACAATCTTGAAATTATATGCTTGGAGCTTCAGGGACCATTGCGAAAGCCGCCCTTCAGGTTCCTGCAGACTCTGCAGCCACTGCAAGGATGCATGATCTGTGACCACTTTGAATTTTACCTCGTGAAGGTTGACCCAGACCTGTTTATATGCATAGTTACCGCTAAGCAATCTTGCTTTTTGGTGTAATTCCTTTCAGGGCCTGATAAGCTTTGGCTGCAATATGTGACGGGATGCTCCACACTGTCATCATCTTTTTGGGACAAAACTTCCCTTAAAGCTGAAAGTGAGTCATCCGTTTGCACAATAAATTCTTTCTCAAACTAGTATACTGTAAATTGGGCGCGCTATCCAACACAGCTCATAAGCCATCAAAAGCGTTTTGACAACAGTCAGTCCATTTAAAGATGGTGTTTTCTTCAATAACTTTAAGAGAGGAGCCTCAATAAAGCTGAAGTTGGGAATGAACTGCTAGTATTATTTGATCATCCCAAAAAACACCTGGATATCCTTCTTATTACTGGAATGATTTATTTGGCGTATAGCTTCCACCTTTGCCAGTTGAGGGCTAATGCATTTTGAGTCTACCATGAACCTGAAAAATTCTAATTGCTCCTTGTAGAAATGACACATTAGAGGTTTGAACTTGATATTAGCATCAGCAAGTTGGCGAAACACTTGTTTTGCATGATCAAGATGCTCTGTGAAAATTTGTGAAAAGGTGTTGATATTGTCAAGGTAGACTAGAATGTAGGACAGCTTTAGGTCACCCAAGATCATATCCATAGCACACTGGAACATATCTGGGGCCTTGCACAAACCCTGTGGCATACGTGTAGGCTGGAACAACCCCTTCAAGGTGAGTATAGCGCATTTCTCATGTTCGCCACCAGCAACTCAAACTTCCAGTCCCTAATATCAAGTCCATGGCAGAGAAGTAGTTAGCGCCTCCCAGCCGATCTAAAACATCATCAATACATGAAGCGGATAGGATCCTTCTTAATGACGCTATTAAGCCTCTAATAGTTGATGACCACACGGTTTGTGCCATCATTTTTCTTTATGATTAGCACTGACAATGCCCACGGACTCTTGGACAGCTCTAACATCCCCTGCTCAAAAAAAGATTTACCTCCTTGGAGACCACTTCCTTTGCGGCCTTAGAGTGCCATATGGGCTGTGAGAAAATGGGAGGATGGTCTCCTTTGTCTACTTGATGCACCACCCCATGTGCGCATCCCAAAGTTTGGTCATCAAATATAAAAATATCTCAGTGTTTTTCAAACAGGGCCATCGCTATCTTTCTGTTCCTCAAACAACCCAGTCAGAGCTTCCCATGTGTTATAAAATTCAGAGGTATCTTGGAGATACGCCAAAGGGGTTTTGCACAGGGTTAAGCCCACTGAGCAATAGGACTGACAATATGATGATCATTGTCCTTGAAACAACGTAATAAACTTTTTTTTAAATGAGGAGTAATTTCCCAAAAGACACTCTTTTATTTAGTTTAATATATATTACGGATTCTTGCTGTTCAGCTCATACTAAACTACTAAAAATCTTCTTATTCAAACGTCTCATCTCGCTTAATATCAGCGACATCAGACAATACCATTCCCTTGGCTTAGTAATTCAGTTTCACCATATCTCATTGGTTCCGGAAGAGTATGGTATTCATTTCTCTATTGCCTTAGTTCAAGGTGATCCACTCATTATTTGTCATACATCAACATACCATTATTCTTTGTTCGTTGACATTACCTTATTGCCTGATTTGGAGGTGATCCAATATTATCCTTTCGACCCAATATCGCCTAATCCTAAGGCCTCATTTAATTGTAGTTCATATAATGATTGGCAGATTCTATACCATTCCGCTGTAAAGCCTTAGGGCTTATTGTCCATTCATATCAGAATTGCTACATTATCACCCCATCATGACTGGACAATAAGTCTTCAATTGTTTATATAGCTGAAGGAACTTTACGTGCACTCAGTTGATGTTCTGACCACTTGCGGGGTCCTTGATTGTGTAGGCGTTGACGCCCGTCTTTTCAATTATCTCAAATGGACCAATTGAGGTGTTGGCCAATTTATGCTTCTGTCCGAACCCAAGTTGGTCATGGAATAGAACCATGTCTCCATCTATGAACTGAGCTAACCCGCTATGCCATACCTGATTGGCAGCCTGATTCTTTATCTTCTTGGCTAAGCTGAAAGAGTACACTTCAGTTTGCAATTTGATTAATGTGCCAGCTAGGGTCATCAATTAGCATTGGGGATCCATTCTGCCAGTATCTTCACACAGGCATATAGCAGTGCTGTAAGGGCAGGGTGACATCCATATAGTAGTTGAAAAGGACTCTTCCCCTTAACAGAGTGATAGCTAATGTTTTATGAAAACACTGCGGTGGAAAGAAGGGAACTCCAATTGGAAGGTTGATCGCTACTAATTTATGGAGTATGTTAACTAAGTCCCTTTGACCTGCTTGACCATTCCGTTGGACTTGAGGTTTTAAGGGTTTTAAGAACCCAATGGATGGCCATAAGCTTGTTTAGCTTTGGGAGGATGTGAAAAGTGAAGTTAGTTCCAAAATTGGTAAGAAGGAACTGAAGGCAGCCATGTCACTGAATAATACATTTCATTATGAACTTGGCCACTGTGACCGCCCCCAGATCCCATATCGACTGCACCTCAACCCACCTGGTAAAATGGTCAATTGCCACCAGAGTGTATTTGGACTGGTTAACTTCCATTGGCAGAGGGCCAACGACCAGGGAAACCGTATGCCAAGCAAAATGTGGCTTCACTAACTGGAAGGATGTCTTCTGGCAGAATGGCTTTTCCACCTGGCACTAATGGCAGCAGGATATTGTTTCCAGAACGTCAAAGTTCATGCTTTCCCAATAATAATGAGGGTGTAACATTACCAACATATTGTGCATGTCACCATATCTGACTTCCCTATGTTCACTCATGATAACGTTAGGCCATGCCGAGGGTCATGGGAAGTTCACTGTGAATTGCCAATCTGCTTGTACAACTCACTATTTCGCTGAAAGGTATTGATCCTTATTCCGTCCAATACCTTGATGACTTGATGCGGTTCATCATCTTACTTTCCGCTGAGCATCTTATCATACATGATGTCACTCATCCTTGATAACTGCAATGGTTGGTAGCCTCAACAAGCAATCAGCGTTCTGGTGCTTTGCTCCAGGGCAGTGGAGAAACTTAAAGTCAAAAGCATGCAGTTTGAGGGCCCACCGGGCTAAACGCCCTTCAGGCTCCTTGATGTTCTACAACCAGTGTAACAAAGCGTGATCCGTTACAACTTTGAACTTCACCCCATGCAAGTACACTCTAAATTACTTATATGTGTAAATCACCGCTAAGCACTTCCACTCAGTCATGTTATAATTACGCTCATGGCAGATAAGCTTCAACTGCAGTATGAAATGGGGTGCTCCTCTCCCTTATTGTCTTTTTGGGATAGGACCACCCCAATGGTGGAAAGGGAGGCATCCTTTTTAATAATAAACTCTTTATCAAAGTTCAGGTATTGTAGCACTGGCGCACTGATCAGCGCCGTTTGTAGTGTATTAAAAGAGCAATGTTGGCATTCCATCCATTCAAACAAGGCATCCTTTCTTAATAACTCAAACAGCGGACCTCCAATACAACTAAATTTGTGTATAAAGTGGCAGTAATAGCCAACTATCCTAAAAATACCTGTACATCACGTTTGCTGATTGGTGTAGTCATCATTTGCATATCCTCCACCTAGCTGGTTAAGGCTTCAGCCAAGTCGTATCTACTACAAAACCTAGGTACTCTAGCTGCTCTTTGAAGAAGTGACATTTTCGAGGCTTAATCTTGATGTTGGCCTTCACAAGGCGGCGGAAGTCCTCCTCCAGATGAATAAGATGCTCAGAGTTTGTTCAGGAAAAACATTGATATTATCAAGGTACATGAGGATGCACAACAGCTTCAGGTCACCAAAAATGGTTTCCATGGCCCATTGGAATGTAGTTGAGGCATTACACAGCCCTTGTGGCATACAGGTTGGCTGAAAAAGCCCTTTGGATGTGATAATGGCGCATTTCTCCCGTTCTGCAATGGGTAACTTGATATGCCAATAACCTGATATCAAATCCATTGCAGAGAATTAAGAAGCTCCACTTAATCGATCCAGCACATCATCAATCTGTGATACGGGATATGAGTCCTTTTTGGTGATATTTTTGAGCTTCTGGTAGTCTATTACCACTCAGTTGGTACTATCCATCTTTTTTACAATTAGAATGGACAATGCCCATGGATCTTCAAAGGTTTGAGCATCCCTTGCTCTAGTAGCTTTTCAATCTCTTCTGTCATTACTTCCTCAGCTTCCATTGATTGGTGGATCGGTCATGACCTGATGGGAGGATAATCCCCAGTGTCCAACTGATAGACCACCCCCCGCGCACATCCCAAATCATGATCATAAACAGTAAAAATCTCTTTATATTTTTATAATAAAGCTATCACTAAATCCTTCTTGCTTCCAACATACCATTAAATTATTGCGTGGTACCACAGTCATTATGGCGGGCTGTGGTTCAACAGGAAGACCAAATTCATTCAGTGAACCAAAACCGTGAACCTGAAGCACCTCCTCAACAGCGTTCAAGTGTAGATACGCCACTATTTGCTGTTGGCGGATTTGCAATGGTTCTGTTTTAGGTTCATAAGTAAAACTTGATCTCCTCATGTCCTTAGAGTATAATGCCTGGAGTCATGTGTGGCTCAAGCTGCAATTGCTGATAAGGCCCAATAACTTCCCCATAGAGTCCATGTGGTACTTCTACCTCCAGCTTGGTGTTCACTATCACTTGGTGACCAGAGGGTATATATATAGGTACAGCGGCTCGGAAAGGCATCCCCTGATATTTGTATATCAGCTGAGGAAGTGGCCAGGTCCTTTTTTAATCGATGATAGTACACCAGAATCACCCCATCACTATAGGCAAGATTGATATGCCCCATGTGCACTGAATTCTTCAGCACTCTGCTGAAGGTAAAGTAAATTGGGATATGTTTTCCTAAAAGTTCAAACGTCTCCTCTGTCATATCAATGACAGCCCCATAGTGTTGCATAAAAGCAGTTTAATTAACATGTCATAATTAACATTGGCAACATTATCACCAGGGCTACAATGACAATTAACCCAAATTGCTACGGAAGCACACTGTATGCTCCTTCAGAGACCATGCTATCTGCTCCAATTGTCCCATATACCATTTGGTGTTCCACATCCGGTTTTAATGTCAACATAGCCACCAACTTAGTAGAAACTATGGTAATTGGAGCACTCATATCTATTATAGCACAGACTCAGGTTTTGGCTACAACAATGTAGCAGTATGTACATATATAGTCTAATGTACCTTGACTGGTTAACGCATGGACATTTAAAAGAATCTTTGTTCCCAAGAAAACTTTCAATCCCTTTACCAACTTTGATGTATTTTTAGATGATAGTGCTAACTGGAAGAGCGATGGTTACTCCTTGCAAGAAAGGTGTATCTGCAGATGGGTCCAACTTTACAGTGGAAATTTGGTAAAACATCTGGCAAGTGTATGGCATGATCTGCATCTGAGATTCTTCTTCCTCCACAGCTTTGGTTTGCACTTGTTTCACAATATTCACCCCTCCAACTGGCTGCCAATATAAGAATGCATCATCGTACTGGGGGACTTTCACTGTATATACTTCAACGGGTTCAGGTGGGACATTTGGGCTTATTATAGCGGAAGTAGAGAGTCCCATCCCTACTCCGCTCTGACTTTTCTCTGATAATAATGTTCCTGCTGTCCATGATGGACCTGACGATTAGGGAAACCATGTGCCAGGTGCCCAGAATGACCTCACATAAAACAATTGACCCCAAAAGACCTGTGTCCTTGATTGTTGTACGATGGTCCACACCTAAAGTTGTACTGGGGTCATTCAGGGTAAACAGGCCACTCCCAAGAGTTGAACTGTTGATGAAAACGCTGTTGAGAGTGAGGTTCGTAGTGATAATATAGCTGGGGTTTACTAGGCAAACTCTGACCAGAGCGTGATAATTTCTCAAATAAGAAAGTCTGGCATCAGATGCGGTAGGGTCCTGCTCTGCATTGTGAGGAGGAAAGGTGACAGAAAGATGGTGCAAAATTCGAATGAGTTTAAGCAAGGGTATGCTATCCTCTAAATATGGAGCAATGACATTGTAAAGCTCCTGGTATGGCTTCACTGCATAGATCATTGCAATGCACATATTGGCATCAGCTAGAACACCTGCCCCAATTAACACATGGTCTTCCGCCATAAATTAATCAGAAAACGTTGTGAGGGTCTCATTACGCTGAAACCAGTGGTCAATAACTCTGCCTTACACTACGCCATCTTTGAGGTTTTCCAAAAAACTCTAGCACAGTGTCCTTCACTTCTTGATAGGTAACAGAACTGCTTGGAAAATAGCAATTAACTTGGTCAGCACTTCCAACATCCAAGGTGAGTATTGACAATTTTGCTTTACGCCAATCTGAAGCTCCTTCTACTGTAAACTCAAATCACTTAATAAATCCATAGATGTTCCCATCTTGATCAAAAGGAGGCAGTTTATCAATACAAGACTCCTGCAGAAGCTCCTCATGCTATTTGCGCACAGCATCCAAGCTTGAGTTCTGCATAACCCACTGGGGCGGTGTGTCATGCAGGTCCCCTGTCAAAGTAAGCTGAATGTGACATGGGCGGCGACTGAAGATTATAACTTATTTGTGATTGATAAATGGGCCCCCTGTACTGAGCATCACTTCTATAATATTTGGAGGTATCTTGGAGATAAGCCAAAGAGGCTTTTCATAGGGTTAAGCCCACTGAGCAATAGTAGCAACTATTAATGATTGTCATCCTTGAAATAATTTAATAACTTTTAATAAATGTGGAGCAATTGCTAAAAGACACTCATTTATTTAATTTAATATATATAGCGGTTTCTTGATGTTCCGCTCACCCCAAACTACTAATAACCTCCCATTACAATCGTCTCATCTTGCTTATATCTCAATGACTTCAGACAATACCATTCATTTGGCTTAGTAATTCAGTTCTACCATATTTCATTGGTTCCGACAGAGTATGGTATTCATTTCTCTAACTCCTTAGTTCAAGGTGATCCAGTCATTACTTGTTGTACATCAAAATCCCATCATTCATTGTTCATTGTCATTACCTTATCGCCTAATTAAGAGATAATCAAATATTATCCTTTTAACCCAATATCACCTCATCCTAAGGCGCTCAATTATTATAGCTTATATCATTATAAGTGGATTCTATCCATTTCACTGTAATGGCCTAGGGCTTATCATCCAGTCATATCAGAATTGCAACACCACGGAACCACTGTCATTACACTGAATGAGTTTCTTATAAGTAGGCTGAGGTCCTTCCAAGACCCAAAATCATGAATATGATGGACTTCATCAATAGGAATCAAGTGTAAATAAGCACCACTAGATGCCTTTGAATGATCATAGACCCCTTCTGTAGGTCCGCTAGCAATACCTTCACTTCCCCATGTCCTAGTAACAGTAGCCCTAGAGCCACATGGGGTTAAGCTGCGATTGCTAGTAGGGCCCCAAAATTTCCCTGTATAGCCATTCAGGGTGTCTAATTTCAAGCTCTTTCCCAATTATAATCTGATTCCTAGAAGGTATGCTTGAAGTGCTCACCGCCCATAGCAGAATACCATTGTACTCATAAATCTGGCTAGGATGGTCTCTGGTCCACCGCTTCATCTGCCAATATTGTACAGGAATTACCCCATTTCTGTATGCTAGTTTGATCTGACTAAGTGGATTGGGTCCTTTGGGACTCCGCTGGAAGTAAAGTAAATGGTGATCCGTTGTCCCAGAATATTAAATGTTCACTCCCCATATCAATCAATGCCCTGAATTGCCACATGAACACGTCCCTGATCAACATGACGTAGTGTTTATTAGGCAGAACCGCCGCTGGGGTGAAGGCCTCAAACAGACTGAACCTCAGAGGCAACGCGCTGTAAGTGCCCTCCAACACAGTGCTATGTGCCCCCACAGTCTCATAGACTATTTGGTGTTCCACATCAGGATTCAGTTGAAGCTTAGCCATGAGCTTGGTGGATATAATATGACAGGAGCGCCAGTATCTATAATCGCTTGGAGTTTATTTATTTTAAACAAAAATATTACAGTATGTACACTCCAAATAAAAATAACAATTGGTGTTTATTACATGAACATCCAAAGGATTTTGGTTATCTAGAAAAGTGATAATACCGACGGCAACATGAGGATACTCCTGGTCAATTTTCTCTACTGGGAATTGCCACGTTCACCCCCTCTAGGGTAGTGACATTGGTTAAGTGTCCAACTTTAACTGTACCATTCCTCTCAAGGATTTTCCAGGCGTATGGTGTTTACACACCTTGGCGGAACTCTGAGTCTGTATTTGGGGTCTTTCCCTCAATTAGAGGCAAAGATATCATGGGGGATTTGTTGATATAATAAATTGTCAAGGCGAGTACTGGGACTGATACAGAGCAACTTGAGGAAATCATCAGGGACAAATAAGTAAAAATTAGTGGAAGTAGAGCATCCTAACTCTGCTCTGCTCAACCTTTCCCTGTTCAATTGGGGAAACTGGTACTGCAAGAAAATTTGATTTGCCCAGACAGCTAGTCACATAATGGACTCTTTGCCTGTACAAGAAACAAACATTTGTAAATGGCCCTCATCTCTGCATTCCACCCAAAGGTCCGGGTCAGAAATTAAATGATGGATGGTAATTAGGCCAAGGAAAAGCTGGTTGAGAATAGTGGGGATGGAATAAGCCCACCATAGTGTTAAGTGGATGAGGAGTACCCAATAGATTACGCACATGTTATTGGGGTCCATTTTACTGACGGTGATTTGATAGCAGTTGCAGGGGCATACTGAATCACATTGGGAGCACTAAAAGTGATAGATAGATGGTATAAACAATTGACAATTCATAAATAGCCACGTGTCATCCCGAAGAATGTAGTTCATAGCATTATACTGTTCTTGATAGGGCTTAACAGCTGCCAGCATTGCTATACCCACCTCCTCTTTAGTCAAGATATTTGTTCACACTAACACATGAGCCAAAGCTGTAAACCACTCCACAAACTCCACCGAGGACTTTTTTTTAAAACTGTATGATCAAAAACTCTGCCTTGCGCTGCGCCATTATCACCACACCCCCAAACAGGAAGATCACAATATCCTTCACATATTGATGTGCTACAGCACTACTTTTAAGGTAACATGTGACCTGTTAAGTGCTCTTGACATCCAGAGCAGATAACAAAAGGTTAGCTTTCCACCAATTGAAAGCCCCTTCTACTGCGAATATAAACTGCTTAAAAAATGTGGGTATATTTCCATTGCGGTTAAATGGGGAAAGCTTGTCGATTCAGACCCATCCCTCACTAGAGACACTATCCAGTATATGTTCTGCGCAGTTTAGCCACTCAGTAGTGTCACTAAAGAGGTTGGCAAGTTAGCTGGCTTGGCAAACCACCAGGTGCATCTGGTGAAAGGCCTTGTCAAGCTGATTTTTTATACTTATTTTCTTGGAAAAGCATTTTTTGAGCCTGGAATAGTTTATTTAAGGCAATGTTTAGTTCCACGTTTTGAGATAACTCAATAAACTGGGGTAGTACCCTGTTACGGGAACTAGTTGCACCATTGCTTGGAAAATATGAAACTTTTAAGATGTTGATCAATAGGGACTTGTAGTGAGCATCACTGTTAGCTTTGGAGTTCTGGTTAATTCCACCTAACTGGTTGCATATGTTACAACCCAATGAGCAACAGACAAGAGATATGATTTCTCTGCTGTCCTCAATAGTAAAAACAATAATAATAATAATTTTATTCGAGGTGGGCCAACCTTGGGACAAATATGCCACACTGAAGAGAGAGGGGGGAGAAAGAGAAATAAAGGGGCCATGACCTAAACCCGAGTACTGGGGGAGAACGTTGTGGCCAGTGTTCCAGTGGGACCTGGCGGTGTCAGAGGGGGTTTTCTTGAGCTGCTCGGTAAGTTTATGCTGTTAATGCAGGTTTGCATTTCTGGGTCAACAGTTAGGAAGGGTAACGGAAGCCAGCCTTGCACGATCCTCTAAAGTTGGCATGGAGTCACTTCACTGAACAGCCAAATATTGAACAATTTAATGATGTTTTTGTTAAAATGGTTGCAAATATCAATGGGATTAAGACCAAATTTGAATTGCCTTGAGAAAAATCGTGTGAATTGTCCATAGGGAAAGTGCAAAAATAACTACTTGGATCAGTTCTGGGATTGGTGAGTCAATATTAAGTGCCATGAAATTTGAAATTGGACAGAGTTCAGTGGGTATGCGGTTGGGTACTATCAGTGGCCATGCTAGTTTCCATACAAGCTGGGCCGTTGGGCACTCTTTCAACCTATGCATCAGGGTGTCCTTTGCGCTGCATACTCTACAGTGCTCCTGGGTTGAATTAGACTGCTCAGCTGATTGGTAGGCCCTGTGCAGGCATCGCCAAATGTGCACCCTAATTTTTGGGTGAAGTAAAATCGTGGGTCGCAAATTTCCAAAATTTTTTGAGTTTTTTCATCGTATGGCTGATCATTATGGTCCAGGAGGTCGATACAGGCTAGGGTTTGCACTCTTGGCGGGGGTATTCTACCACTGAGACTCATGTGCCCCTGCATTCCTGAGTGTAGGTATAGTTTGTAAGTCCTTGGCTGTGTTGCCCCCTTGTGATGCTGAGAGGGAACAGCCACACATCTTGATGGATGGTCTTCAGTACTGCGCAGGAGAAGCTCGAGGCCTGATGTGGGCTGTGGGCATTCATATTGGCCGCCAGGTTGGATAGGAGGGTGTTTTGTGCTGTGGGATTAGCTAGTCTGAGGTCCCTGGCCAGGTTGATGCGTGCGGCATGTGACCAGTGGTTTAATTCAGGGTTGGGCTTGTCACTATAACTAACCACTTACTGAATATTTTATATGACTGAGCGACATGGTCAGTGAGGCCTAGGACTCCTTCCATTCATGGTCCGTAGAGCAGGCCTATTCATATTGGGGCTCTTCTGCCTTCCCACAACCATGAATACAATAATGCCCTGATGCCGTTGTGGAAATCTGATGAAAAGGGGATGATCACCACTGTGAACCAGAGGATTGGAAGCAGGAGGAAATTTGTGATAGTGACTCACCCTATGAGTCCCATTTGCCTTCCCCTGAGGGAAGCAATGTGGGATGTGTGCTTCCAGATGAGCCTGTCCTCAATCCCGGGTAGGTACAGCCCGTTTGGGCTCAGGGTGATGCTCAGGTGTTGCACTGGGCCACCTGAAGGTGCCGCCCCAAACGGGGCACAGATTCTTCCAGGTTTTTTTTGTTTTTTTGGATATTAGGGGGTGGCGGGGGTGGTTGTTGCATGCTGGCAAACTGTGTTCATTTTGCCAAATAAATTTTATCTTTTTTTTAGGTTTGTCTTGATTTTTGAGTTTTTGCTTTGGTTTACCTTGATTCTTTTTGATTTATGCGTTAGACAGTGCGAATTACACGGATTTGGCTGAAACAATTTGCCACTGGTTTCTTCATCCCTGGCGATGTGCAGAGGCCTGCGGTTAAGGTCTCAACCTTTGATTGGTTTGATTGATTTAACTTGTTTTGATTGGGCTTTGAGGCTTTGTAATTCTGTATGGAATAATGCAACTTGGTTTTGGCAGCTCAGCCATTTGATTTGTCACCAATTACATCATACTCAGCCATGGTCTGAGACCTACAATTAAGGTCTCAGCTGTTAATTGGTGGATTTAAATTGTTTAGATTATTTAAGTTCATGTTCAATACATCATAATTGTGCATAAGATTATCTAAATTAACTTCATCAGAGCAGCTGACTGATTTGGCACCAATTATGTCATCTATGGCGGTGTGCTGAGACCTGCAATTAAGGTCTCAGTCATTGATTGGTGTAGCAAAAATATTTTAATTAAATAAATTAGACTCCAAGACATCAGAATCGTGCAATAAATTACTTAAATTGGGTTTGTCAGAGCAGTTGTCTGATTTTGCACCAATTTTGTCATTCTTGGTGAAGATCTGAGACCTGTACTCAAGGTCTCAATCATTGATTGGTGTAAATTAATGATTTAGATAGATTGTTTTGATTTCTGAGACTTTGGAACTGTGTGTTGAATTATTTAAATTGTTTACATCGGTTCATCCAGTTGATTCACTGCTGATTCCATCATTTCTGGGTGAAATCTAAAACCTGCAATTAATTGCAGTACTTACTTGCTTATCAAAACTGGTTTTTGCATTTTTTTTGGATCAGCTGATGATTCAATGACATCATTGCCACTATCAGCAGCCAGCTCCTGATTCACTGCGTTTTGAGACACATATGATCTCTGAACTTTCTTGAATGCATTTTTGGCACTTGAATTCTGTTTTGTTATGCTTTTCTTACTCATGATGTCAGTCTTCCTCGGACAGCCATGGTGCTGGGTATATAAGGCCCAGCTGTCACCCACCCCAGGTACCATTTCCAGTAGAATGGGAGTGACAGGAGGCAGGGTGGCACTAGACAGGGCTAGTTGGTGAACCCTAGTTCAGGTTTTGCTGCCCCAGGTTGTTTGGGTGATTTTTGCACCACCAACAGATAATATCTCCATTTTTGATTCATTAATCCTTGCATTACTAGCAGATTCATACTAGTTGATGATTGACTCAAGTTTCTCTGAGTCTTCTGAGATTGCAATCCCTATGACTGCATCATCAGCATATGACAGAGCTTTCAGTGGTGGCTGCCCGTGCACGCTGATGCCTTCCAGATCTGCCTCTGCAGCCCACCACACTGGGTCAAAGGCCAGGTTGTACAGCAAGGGGCTCAAAGGAGCCCCTTGCCTCACCCCACATTGAGGTAAGATTTTGGCCAATTGGAACCCAGGGCCTAGGACTGACATGCTTGTCATAGTCATTTGCTTCATTGCCCAGTCAATGAATTTTTGCAGCAGGTGTGCTCTCTCCATGCAATGGTGTAGGTATGACCAGTCCACTCTGTTGTAAGCTTTCTGTTGGTCCAGGAATACTAATGCTCCACTAGAGTTTGACTGGGTGATGTTGGTGACCATGTGTGGATGTTGTCCCAGATGCTCCTTCCAGGGACAAAACTGTGTTGGTTCATCAAGATCATATTCTTCCAGATGGAACCCAGATGGCGTGACAGGATTTTCAAAAGCAGTTTGGTGTCGGAATTAATCAGTGAAATTGGTCACCAGTTATCAATTAAATGTGTGTCACCCTTCTTGTGAAGGAGAACAAGCAGGGCTTCATCCCCTCCAGGCATGAGCTTGGTCTCATCCAAGCATCTGTTGAGCGCGGCAAGGAGGATGTGGCTGAGGAGGTCTGGGAATGTTGAGATCAGTTCGTATGGAATCCCATCAGGTCCTGGATTTTTCCACCGGGGAAGGCTATTGATTGCCACATTGAGCTCTTCCTTTGTTATTGGCGCTGTGAGGGCCAATGTGTCCAGGGTTGGGGGTGGCTCCACCCTCGCAAGGAAGGATTCAATGTCCTGAGGTAAGGCTCCCTTGTTCAAGTATAACTTTGTGTAGTATTCATGGGCTATGTCCACTAGTGCCTCTGGGGAGCGTGCTATGGTACCATCTTGCGTCCAGAGCAACACATCGGGTTCAGGATTTCTGGGTGGTGAACTGATGCATGAAAAATCTAGATGATTTTCACCCTCAGCTACCACTTTCACTCCTGCCTGCAACGTGAGCCATTTCTGTGCTTGCTTGTTAAAACCTTGGATCTTGAGGGTTAGCCAAACCCATTCCCTCATCCAATTGGTGTGGCCCACTTGGGGGCATTCCTCTTGAGATGTTCACATTGGTTGATTGCCCTTTGGAGTGCCAATGCCTCAGCCATGTGCCTCCTGGAGGATGTATGTTTTGCGGCAGTGACCATTTCAGCCTTCAGGCGTCCCCAGATCTGGATTGTGTCTTTGCTGAGGGGGTCCCTCACATCCCTAGCCAGGGTTCATACTGCTAATCAGTGGGCGAAGTCGGCGTTAGTTACAGTTTGTGGGTGAATCTTCTCCAATTTTAGGCTTGGCTGTGCCTGCAGCTCTGACCTCAATATAATCCTTACCAACTGATGGTCTGAGTGGGAGACACTAAATGTCTCAAAGTTTTCTACCATACACTTGAGGGTTGCTGGGATGCAGATTATGTCGATACGTGTCATTGAGAGCAGCTCACCCTCTCTGATGTGTGGTCTTGTCATGTGCTCAAGGGTTGGCACATCCTTTGGCATGCATCAATGACCCCTAATGTGGCCATGAGTGATGCAAGTTCCTGGTGCCCGCGGGGATGATCAATGTCTGGGGGCCATCTGTATGTGGCTCTTGTGAGCCAACAGCTCATGTCCCCTAGGAGGAAGCTGTTTTCCTGTAGTGGTAAATTGACCACCTCTTCAAAGAAGTTGGCGCAGTCACTGGGGATGTTGGGGGCATAAGTATTGACTAAGGTGCACTTATTTCCCTGCCAGGTGATCGTGATGGCCAGGACTCTCCCCCCTAGGTGATCAGTTGAGGATGTGACAGTGATGCCCCTGCCTGGTTTGATCACAAACCCACTGAGGGTGGACCAAGTTGAGAAGTTTGGGAGGAGCATCTGGGTCCACTTGGGCTCCTCCCCCTCAGGCAGTGACTCTCCTGGATCGCCAGGATGTCAGCCAGAGGGTTTCGTAGGTGCTGAATTTTCTTGGCCTGGGATGTGGCAGCCTTCAGCCCTGCAATATTGAACGTCCCTATTGTGATTGGATTTTCCAATCCACCCAATCTGCCTTAATCGGATAGTTCTGGGCCATTTGACCCAGTTCTATCATGATTCAAGCAATTCGAGCTTTGAGTACCCATTTGGGAGCTCTGCGCCAAAGAGCTGAGCCAAGCTGAAGCAGCGCTCACTCTATCAGTTGCTGGGCCACCTTGAAAATTTTTGTAACCCTTGTTCTGAGAGTTTTTCGTTGAGACTACAGGTAGGTGACCAGAGATGTGAACTCTGGCCTGAACCAGCGCCAGTTCATTTCCCAATCCCATGGGCTGCGTCTGTCCCTGTGTTGCCGCCTGCGTCAGCTGGTTTGCTGTCCCCTTCATTGGCTCCTTGGGGGTCTCTCTCAGGATCTCAAATCAGTTTGCATTTCCAATATTATTGGTTTCTAGGATCTTATTCACTTTTTTAGCTTCCTCAGCCCTTGCTCTGGCCTCTGCTCATCGCTTTGCTTTCTCCTCTGCTCAGCATTGTTTAGCGATGACCAGTTCAACGATCTGATACTCGCCATGTTCCCCCCAGTTGAATGGGGTTGTTGCCACCTGAAGTTTACTGAAATTTTCTTTATTTTCATCCATTTCCTCAGGATCCTCCTGATGCTTGCCTACAGCAGGGCATGCATGGGCCCAATGCTCAAGCACCTGGCAGTGCTGGAGGATGGGAGGAGCCTTCTCTGGGGTGACTTTAAAGGGGTCTGATGCTTGCCCCTCTGGCAATATGAACTGTGCAACACGTGGGATCAGGTTGGGATCAGCTTCTACTTCTGGATTGGGGTCAATAACTGCAATCGCCTTTCTGCTGCAGAGTTCCAGCATTAAGTGAAAGCGCTGCAGCTCGAACTGCTTCATTCTTCCATACTCCTCAAGGCCTTTGATTAGCTCCGCTTTGATGAAGTTTTGGGGGAGATCAGTTGGGAGATCTTCAAAGGAGAAGAAAAGGTCATTCTCCTTATTCCAGTGGTATGGTGTACCTTGACGTGGTGGGGCACATTTTTGATGGTTAACTCAATGATGACATTTGCCATGGCGTCTGCCTGCTCTGCCATGGCAAAATCAATATCTATGAATCCTTGACAGAATTCTTGCTTAATAAAAAACAGCATTTTTGAAATAAATTTTTATCTTTTTCTGTGATTGCCAACAAGATCTCCAGGTGCTTGACCCCAAAGTTCACTCTAACCCCATGCTTAACAGGGGAGGAGGGGAGTGAATGGTGGATATTATTATATAGCATATGCTGGTGCAGCATTTTCAAGTACCCTTCAGTAGGGACTTGCATCTGTCATTTGGTCTGGTTTTCGTGGCTAACCAGGAGCTCCTTGTGGGAGCGTTTGATGCCCTTGGGGAACAACATGTTGGTGGAATTACCACCCTTTGCAATGTTTGCCCAGGACTTCTGATTGGAGTTGTGCATCTTTTCCTTCTTTACCAATTATTAAATGTTTGAGTTCAACTTGAATCTTCCTTCGCTCTATAAAAGTGACGCTTAGGAGAAAGAAAAAATAATAATAATAATAATTTTATTCGAGGTGTGCCAACCTTGGGACAATTATACCGCACCAATAGGATAATAATAATAATAAAGGATTTAATTAAAGAGCCATTGCCCTGATGATACCACTTTTATCTAATATATCAAATTAATGGCTACTTCCGTTAACCCGCCCCTGCTCTCTTACTCTTAAAAACCTCCCCTCTTGTTCCCACGTTCAGCATCTAGTCCTCAGTATTCCTCATCATTTTAACCCTTCCACTTAGTAAATCTCTATTTGCTACAATTGTAGGGGTTTCATTCTATCATTGAGACTTCAGCAGAATCCTCTCAATTTGCCATACTAGTATTACTTTGATTAGTTTGCCCAACTTGTAAATATGATCCTCCAGCTATGTGACTTATTGTCCAGTCATATCAATTTCTTGACAACAACATTCAAATATCACCAGTTAAAAGATGTCTTATTGTATGTGGTTATTATTGTATATGCAATGTTATCCTTGTTTTAAGGCCATGTTTTTCTCTTGGCACATAATAATCCTAACAATGCAAGATATTTAAGGTTAGAGGACCTCTACTATATTTTATCCGTTGGTATTATAATTGGTATAACAACTTTAAGAAATTTAGTTTGCCTAGTGAAGAGCTTTAAATTGGTAGTCATCTGATTTTTTCAGGCATCTTTCCATAGGATGGACAACTTTGAGATACCAACAAGAGTACCAGCATTACTGGTTGTGATAACTGCTTATTATTATTGTGACATCATAGGTTATTATTTAGAAAGCGTCTTAGACTAGCATTGAGAGCATCAAACTTAAACTACTAGAGTTCTTTTGTATGAAAGCTTAAAATGAAAGCTATTTAAAGTTTTAAAGTAAAACAACCTTTATGATTTACTTTATTTAGTCATAGTCAATTCTGAAGTTACATATGATATGACTTGCTAAACAAGCATAATGTTGCCATATCCTAATAAAATGGTTATTAAAGGATAGGTAAGTATTAATATTATACTGATATAAGGATTTACATAAAATTACAACGTATATGAGTAGCTATTGATTTAATCTATCCTTTTAATAATTTCATATATTGTGACACATTTTAGAAGGTCCTTAAAGTATCATAAAAATTTACACATTGATGTAGTCTTTGGGTCAAGTTTACTATAGCTACTTTTATAACTGTACAGTGATTACAAAACTTGACACTCATTTATCCTGTCACTCATCTTGAGTTCCAAAAACGCTATTGCCACTAACTATATTCTATTCCTACTATTAGACTGGGTACTTTGTGGGATTTCTATCTGTAGCTGATTATATAGATATCTTTCTAAATATGGTAGTTTTCTAACCCCTTTTCAATTAGTATATAGTTAAATTTTCTAGCAAAAATCTTTTCTTTCTGATCGACATAAATTTTGAGCAAATTTTAGAAAAACAAGTCAAATTTCCACCACCACCTCACCGCACCAATCTCCTAATTTATGTCCACAGATACACTACCTGCTGCTCCAGTATGGGGAAGCGGTGCTCCACCCACTAGCATTTACCGCCCAGAAGGCAAATGCATGCAGACTGCCTTGTCCAGTCCACCAAATACATCCAGCTGCTATGTCCCTCCAAGGGACTTAGCACTCCACCTTGCATGAGCCCACCCAACCTGCCCCCACCCCCTAGCCCCACCCTCACACACACACACACACACACACACACACACACACACACACACACACACACACACACACACACACACACACACACACACACACACACACACACACACACACACACACACACACACACACACACACACACACACACACACACACACACACACACACACACACACACACACACACACACACACACACACACACATCCAATATTAACTTTTGCCTCATGTTGAGTACGGATGTCTCTTCCCATACGCCAACAAAGCAATAATTGAGCTGGCAATGGTCACCTTTGCACCAACAGGGTTTATCAACTTCTGTCCTTAGGGCTAGTTTGATATTGGATTCCCCTAAAAGAGGACGCAGCTGATGCAGCAGCTACGCCATTAATTTATAAAAATACCCCATTACCACCACCTGAACATGCCTCCCAGATGACACCACACTTTTTTGTAATCTTTGCAAACCTCCCCTCACACCTTCCTCCTCAAACACTTTATGAGGAGTTGATTTCAGGGTTGTCCACTTATGGTAAAAACCCTAACCTCTAAGTTATTGCCCCAAGTGGTGCTGAACGCCTCACGGCACCTCAGGCAATGGCCAACATTACCCCCCACAAGCTGAACATGGCCCAGCATATCCCACCGCATGTCTATATCCCATCCACACCTGACCATTTCTTTTGGGCCCACACCAACAACAGTCACACAATTTGCCCCTTTGCTATGAATTGGACTACACCAAAAAGGCATGTCAATATAATTCACACCCTGTGTGAATGGCTAACTCCACCCATGAGGCCACACCAACAGCATTTAAGTGGGGATTTTGGCTGCCCTCACCCCCACAGGCCATGATCTCAAATCAGAAACAAAATCTAGCACCTTAAACCCAAGCTAGCCAATACACACCCACGCCAACCAACCAGGAGCAGGATTAGACCCATGTTCAATCCAGAAAATCTTCCACCCCAAAACCTACCCAACCAAAATCACCTACCACTCAAGCTTCTTAAATTAACCAAAATCCCTGGAAATTATTGGATGTAGTAACTAAATCGGGTGAAATTGTCCCACCACCAAGGTATCCAATTGATTTAACACATTATCTGAATTCAGACTTTGATGCCCTAGCCCTGATCAACTGATATGTCCACAAACTTGGAACCATTTTTCAAAGTGACCACCAGCTTGCTGCAGCCGTGGTGGCCAATCCCAATAATTCCCATACTCACAAAATGTGTGCAAAATCCATCACGAAATTTAAAAAAGGGCTGCACCACCCATCATTACCCTCTGATTTCCCTCCTACCACAAAAGAGGAAATCCAACAACTATATGAAACTTCCACCACCGTTGTCAAGCATGGCACTGAATTGGCAGAATATTCCCCATCCACATACACCACAAGAGCCAATACTGCAAAATTGGAACACTTCTTGACGCCCGCATCCAAGCTGAGCACCACATTGCCAAATTCATAGAGGCTTTGATCCAGGCACAAATTATTGATCACAACAACTATTTACTTCACCTCAACTCTCATCCCACAGATGTCCCAACCCCCCTGCTCTCAGCATTGATCCACCTCTACAATGCTGAGACTGAGGATGACCTACATGACCCCCCTCCCCATCTGCCATGATGGGATAAGCAGCTTGCCACTGTGTTACCTGGCAGTTTATTTTTTTTATTTCTTTTCTGTTTTTTTCTGCCCAAAAAGGGCGGTCAAATCATGTTTAAATTTTTTAGTCAGTTTAGTTTTGGAGTGAAGTATTGGTATTGTCCATCCCCTGGTCAGCTTGCCTCAGTCAAATAGAATAAATTATCTAGCAATTGTCTTATATATAGCCTTATGAAGACTAAGGTGTAGAATCCAGCTGATTCTTACTCGCAGTGCTTGACACCTGCTGGATTACACAAAGTTTGTAATAAAATTAAATAAAAGCACTAATAAAAATTGGGTTTTATATATGTTATCATTAGCATGATAAACGTAAAAAACGACCCCCTCAACATCCAACCAACCAGTATTTAAAGCATTTTGAGGGTCAAGGGGAATTTGAGGATATGTTTGGAATAGCTTAGTCTAGTCCAAATTAGGTAATATGGGGGAATAACATATCAAAACTTGAGTACTCACTTCAGGTTAGTGGAATGATGGAAGGGGAATTCTGATTGGCCAAAACGTACCCATAAGGTAATGATTTTATGAACTTGAGCCAATCCCCATTTAAGAAATTTCTTTCACCTTGGGGATGCCAAGCCTATAAAAGGGGGTCCCGCGTAGGTGCGTTGAAGGACTTAATATTGGATGGGTGAGCACATTCCAATGGTCGCCCCAAGGTCCATTGGTTGGTTGGAGTAATTTGACCATTCTATTTTTCATTTATTTCCCATTCAGGTTTTGAAATGGTGTTACCCTGATTTGCGGGGTTCCACCAAGAATTGACCAGAGTCTTTTAGTTGATTATTTCATTAGTCATATACCTAAATTACATTTGGAATCATCAGAAACTTGTAAATGGCCAATATTTCCACATTATAGCTGAATTCAACCCAAGACATTCTTCCTCTGCAGCTGATAGGGCATATGTCTGACATAGCCTTATGAAGACTAAGGTGAAATATAAATTAATGGTATCCTAAACAAAAAATATAGCTCATTGTTGGATTTTAGGTGGTAAAGATGCTCACTGGTTCCTTTATTACTAAAATTTCAACAATTTATTCAGGGTATTTCAGCACCACTTATAGTAAAAATAACTAAATCCTAATAAAAACTAAAAGGTTGGTTTTTTATATGTTTTATTAGAAGTGGAAATGGTGTAAAAAATAACCTGTTACAATCTACTGTTTTGTATTTAAATTAACTAGGGGCTTGGGCTGAGATAGATTTAATTTAATATTAACTTTGAGCATATTTAGTAAATATAGGTTATTGACCTATTAGAGCCTTTGAACTCTTCTTGTTTTGCTGAAATGGATAATGGTAGTTAACTGTAGGCAATATAAACCTGTGGGGTAATGATTTGATATATTTTAACTGATCACCATGAGAGAAAGTAGTTGCACCTTGGAGGACCCCTATCAAGTCTATAAAAGGGGTGGCCCCGCTTAGGTGATTGGGCTAGAAGTGGGCTGGGGAGGAACCTTCTATGGACTCCCCTGATTTCACTACATAGTCAGTGAAATTTTCTTACCAAAGCTTGTGCTATTTAGCCAAGTATCTACTTAATAAAACACATGTTCTGATATACTGATATACTGATGTACTGACTTCTGAAACCTTTGAGTCTGATAGGTTCAATCTATTTGGGTAAGTGGGTGAGAATTGGTGAATCTTATAAAATCTGAAACCATTGAATCAGATTGGTTCAATCTATTTGGGCAAGTTGGTGAGAATTGATAATAAAATCTCAAAACTTGCCAAATTGCTCAACTGAAACTTATCAAGTTTGATAAGTCAATATATTTGGGTAAATGAGTGAGAATTGGCAAATATTATTGAATAATTCACCAAGTTGCATACCTGAGACTAAACAAAAATCAGTTTTAAAGTTTTAATTAGATAAAGTAATTAGGATAATCAGCTCACCAGCTACAAGGGCAACATAGAAGCTGTTAGTCTGAGTGGCTCAAGTGTAGTGCTGGCACAGCATATAGGCTATGTCAGTGTGAGCTTATAAATAAACCTGAGCAATGCTGGGTAACTCCGCTTGTTATTATTAAATGTATTGTCCTGATTCAAAGGGTTCCACCAAGAATTGGCCAGGGACTTTTGACTAATTTTGTCCTTAATTTCATCCTTATTTTGAACTGGAACACTCTTCTTATAAATTCAGACTTGTAATTGTCTGAAACTCATTTTCAACAGGATTGCCACCTTTTTGGATTTTGGTAATTTTAGGTTATTCTTAAAAATATAATCTGGGGCACTTTGAATACCTCAGGCTTATCAGCCATGGTGTTGGATTTTTGGCTGGGGAGATACTTGCTGGTGCTTTTTTCTCTAAATTCAACAAATAGGGGAATAAACCACTAAAATTAATAAAAATAAATAAACAAAAAAACTAGAAAAGTAGTGTTTTTTAACACTAGGTGATCCCAACCCAGAAAAGCAGTGTTTTTATATATTTATTAGTCCTTGTGGGAGGTAAGTAATAAACCCCTTTAATAAGTTGATAATTAATTTTTTGATGTTGAGACTGGCACCACTAGTACTAAAAAGATATCAAGGCCCAAAGTTCAGATTGCTTAGTAAAATCTGAATTAGAAGATATTGAGATTTGTCCTATTGGATTTGTTGAGACTCACCTTACATTTAGGAAACAGTTGATTGTTAATAGGTAGTATTGACCCATGAGATAAGGTTTTGATATATTTTACCCTTCATTTGATGGGAAAATTTTTTGAACCTGGCAAGACCTTCTCCAACCCTATAAGAAGGGCTGGTCTCCATATTGTTTGTTGTATTAGCCATGCCATATGAAGGGGAGAGACCTCAGAAGGGATCCCCAGATTTGGTTGCCAATTCAGAGCAATCTAATTGCCCAAATGTGGGTTATTTGCCCATATGTTAATATAATTATTACCCTGATTCAAGGGGTTCCACCAAGGATTGGCCAGGGTCTTTTGGCCAATTTTGTCCAAATTATGAGCTGAAACACTTTTACTATAATATTGGACTTGTAATTATATGACACATGGTGCTGGATTGGCTTTTGACTGACATTTGAAAGGAATACTTGGACTTTCCCTTGGTAGGTTGATACTGAAGGAAATGAAATAAATCAACTGAAATTAAATTTAAGACCACAAAAACTCAAACTCTTTTGAGATGGGAAGAAGATTTTATAATCGATTCTGCAAACATCTAATTAAATTAAAGGAGTTGATAAGGGTAAATAAACCCTATACAAAAATGAATATTGGGAGAAGCCCTCAATTGATGCAATCTCAATAAGCCTGCGTCATCTAACTTTGACACTGGAGCCAGCATATAATTTATAATACCTGAATAACTTCAATTCCACCAAATTGTTTACATAACTGGAATATCATCCAGGCGATTGTTTTCTTGCCAACTGATACAATACTTTTTTGAGTTATCACAACTTACTTGACAGATTATTTTAGATCTGAAAATCCCCAATTAATGAATATAACCTAATTGTGATTTGCATAAGCGATACGTTTGATATAATAAACTATGTTGGGTACTGTAAAACCTGCCTAAAACGAAACGTGGGCGTTAAGGTATTTTACCGTTTTCACAGGTTCTCGTCTTTCAAAAGAGGTGTGTTTTATTAAAACAAAATACAGTACAAAAATATGACAGCATAAAATTACAATGAAGGAATAAATTAAAATAAGAAACCTGTGAAATGGAAAAATTACCTGACGATTGCGTTCCGTTTTAGGTAGATTTTAGTATATCGAGTAAAGCGACAGTTATCTCGGAAATACAACGGGAATCAATTTTACTTTCCTAGGTTAAAATATTCAAGCGCTATTAGAGTTTGATCTTTTCGCCAATTTAACATTGCACATACAATTCATACATATTGCTAACTATAATTTTGATCTGACCTCTATTACGAATAATTCTCCTTGTTTAAACCAAGCATTTGCTGAGTTGAGTCTAAGTATATTTGCTGACTGGCATTACGAACATAACACAGCTAAAATTATTGTTTAAGTTTAGGCTTTTTTTATTTGCTTTCTGTTTATTTTGAGAAATATTAATATTTACTTTTTTGCTACATTTATCGATATGCAATTTTAGAGTACAGTTATAATGCTATCATATAAATATTCCTGACAAGAACAAAACGACGTTTTTTTTCTTTTTAGTTTAGCTGGAGACATGATCTTTTATGAAACACGGTTGATAGTCCTTCTTTGAATAGATTGAGTTATTTTTTATTTGCATTTAGACGTAAATAAAAATAAACGGGTTCAATTTGTTTTATAGCCAAACTTCTAAGTATTATTATATCAAGTTGTGAATTCAAGGTTTGGGATATGAGTGTATACTTTAAATTATTCCAAAAGATATATTTGGTTAAAATATTGTATCAAAATGGCCATTTACTGGGTATAAAGAGAAAGTACCTACTGCTAGTAAATTAAAATTATGGCAGCTAGCATCCTTTATGTTTACTTTGTTCTTATTGCTCTCAAAGGTTTTTATAATATCTTTACCGTGTTAACACATCCCCCTGTATCTATACGTAAGAGATGCTCTGATTTAGTTGAGTCAGGATCTATAAACATCTACTCACATGGATGCTATCCTATGGGCGCATCATTGGCTTCCAATTCTACCGCTATCTGGATCGGCTCAGAGGGAGATTTTTCTTCTTTTCATAACAAACTACCTAGAAAGCTTACAGAGAAATTTGATGCGTACTTAGGAAAGGAAATCACACCGACACAAAATATGCATCCTCCCTCTCTTATTACAAACTTTTTTATTTTTTTAGGTGGTCCTAAAAGACTAACTAGAGACTTTGCCTGCAGTAAGAATAAAGTTTGTCTCTTTCAAACTTTTCTTACGCCCAATAAAATCTTAAACACCAGGATCCGCACCTTCTTCGGAACAAATGCCCAAAGCTTCACGCAAGAAAGTCCAACGACGGATTAACTTTATTATCAACTCATTGCTTTGTTGGAAACGTATCTGGCCATCTCATTATTAACCAGGTTATGTGGGTTATCGAGCCTTTGCATCTAGATCCCAGTTTTAGTTACCTAAATCTTGTTTTAGAGGATGCTAACAATATGAAGTTTCACATCAAATTCAACAACGGTGCACCCGACGCTTTGATTGGTTTTACTGAAGTTTAAAAAGCGCTTGCGAATTAAACCAGCGTCTATCGTATACGACATAGTTTTTCTTTTATTTAAATTATATTTTGAAATTTAATTTCCAAACAATATTTTTTTGCCTGATGAGGGAATAGCATTATGGTTAGTTTGTGCTTTTTTAATTTGTGAAGATAGAAATTCAATAAAAGATCCAAAGCCAGATTATTATAAAAGTATTATCTAAAGGCGTAATAATAACCCCCACTTATGGCGGGCCTGATTTATTCATTCCAAACTGCAAATAGCTTTAATTTAAAATAAATTTAATTCTTTGGGAACACGGCGTTTAAGATTACACTTTACGAAACTTCGTTCTCAAAATACTAACAAAAGTTATAAAGTTCTGTACCTCCAAGCTGATAAAATAAGGGGAGGGTACCCTAATGGTAGAATATGGGCTCACTATCACTGTCTCCCCAAGTTTGATTCCGGTACATGAACTTTGGGTAGGGGTCGACTATGCTGTGTTGGCGTTGTGCACCAATGCCCCGAACCGAGATAGTGAATAGCAAGGTGGTCTATGGAGTTCCTGGCCCATCATACACTGTGCATGGGGGTTTTCCAGTTTTTATCCTCCTCTCCCAATTTCTTCGATTCCCTTTAATCGGTGCGGTATCATCCCCAGGTCGGCCCACCTCGAATAAAATTCAAATTTAAAAATCTAAGCTGATAAAATACTTGCATTACGTATGAATTTGATTTGTTGCGTGCCCCATTTACTCAAGGGCTGCACATATTACATTTATTTTACCAACTAACTTAACCCCCTGTTCATTATTAGATCTCAACTACGGTTCACAAGGATAGACTAAATAAAGTTGTTAATTTAAACACTTATTATATTTTTACAAAGATTTGATTTTAGGTTAGCCTATTACAAGCAAATTAACCAGACTCGAGAGCAGAAACCTCGCATAATACTTTTAGTGACGCAATTGGTTGACAAGATGAACTTTATCTTATAAGCCCTCTTTAGCTCGAGCCCAAACTGTCTACAAACTAACAAAGAGTATTCTTCGTGCAATAAATAAAGTAGTGCACCTACCAGATACTTTTGACGGATTGTAGCTTCCAGCAGTAACCAATAAAGTTTTATGAAGCGCATGCTCAGCAGAGTTTGGTTGTAATATGCATTTTTTATTTATTGGCACTTGGTCAACCTAAGCTGATTTTATGATAGATATATTTTATGAAATAAAAAACAGAAATTAAGATAGCAAAAGTTTTGAACTCTTCAGGCCCATTGAAAAAACTGTCACTTATGTTAATATTGCTGAAGAAGTAGGCTTATAGATATTACTTGCTGCTGTAAGAACTCCAGCTGCAGCTAACGAATTAGCCTGGACAGTGCATCTTTTAGACTAAAAAGGATTCAAATCTTGAACTACTCTTCTGCTTTGACCACTTTTTTGGCTGAATTTAAACTTGGGATTTTTTACAACCAACACTTGCCAACACACCAATCCAAGTTTCTGACGTTGATTAACTTGATGCTTGCTACACCTGCATGGGGTGTGGTGCGCCACCTCCTGGTGTTTTTAAGCAGCTGCTGAAGCATGCCTGTGCTGGCTTAGTTAGCCCCAACTTCAATGATCACTTTGTCCCACCTTAAGACCTAGCTCACCACCTTATGCATTCCCAGGAGGTGCTTTGAAGCCCCCTAGTGCAATTTGTGGTTTAGTCTTTCATCAAATATGGAAACCTCTTCCTATATACAAGTGCAGCCATGATTGGGATGCCTCAGGAATTGAGAAAGACCACAAGTTTTCATAAACTTTACCCCTTCAAGGGGTACATTGGCCTTGGCTTCTCCTATGAAGACCATGCCATGGTGGTGACGCTGCCCCTAGTTTATAAAAAGCACCTATCCCTACTACATACACTTGGTTACCAGCAGAAAGCCATTTTTAGGGAACCAGCATGCCAAGGAAAAACCTGGCTTCCATCATGGGTACTCAAGCACCCAGGACAAAAGCTGCAGGGCACAAGGTACCACTGCTCCAACATAGAGGGGAAGAGTGTAAGTGGGAATATTTGATTGGGAGGGAGGGGAATATGATTAAACATTGTGTTCATGGTAACTGGCCCTTGGGATTCCTGCCTACTCTTGCTAGTATAAACCAATGTAGTAGATAAGGTGGCATACCCTCCACATGTTCCAATATCAAATAGGTTGACCTTTTTTTTTAGTACTAGATGGTCCCAACCCAAGGGGGATTCATTGATGTATAGGTTGACCTTTTCATGACACTGATAGTTGAAAGTAATGGTATAAAAATAGTAAAGATTTAAATTAAAATGGAACTAAGTTTTTTTGTATATCTTTGTTAAAAATTAAGTAAAAGAATAACCTAACAACCTACATGATGCAGGCTGTTATTTATTATACCTAAGGAATGGGGAGGTTGGGTGTTAGGGATCCAGTGTGCCAAGAAATAAATCTGGCTTCCTTTGTGGTATGGTAGAACCCACAAAGTCATCTAATGTCTACAAAGCACCACTGATCTTAAGGGGCTGTGAGGAGGTGCATTGAAGGAGGAGTTGAAAGGGGCTGATATAGGAAATTGTCTCCCATTTACTGCTTATATTATTAAAAATAAGTAAAAAGGAAGGGTTTTAATAACTACTTATATAAACAAAAAGGGAAATTAAATAAAACTAATCCAACTTTCTAAATGAAAGTTGTTGGTTCTTATATGAGAAGGGGGAAGCATGAGAGCATAAGATTCAAGCTTTTAGTGTAAGGCGTGGGGAGCCCAAGTTAGCTTTGGTTCCCAACTGACAGGTACCAAGCAGCCATTAGAGGAACTAAGCAACTGATGTACGTGTGGGTCTGCAACCTTGTTTCTGACTCAGGATCAAATAATTCAGTGGGAGCATGTTGGCCATGATGCACTCCATGCTGCACCAAATGATCTTAAAAAATGAAAAAAAAACTTTAAAGATTGGTAGGGGAAATGGTTTTATTAAGAAACACCAAAGGGAATGGAACAAAATAGCCTGTACCCTCACAAGTAAGGACACTAGTCTTTTATATAGGGAAAGGGGGTATTACAGTTATGATGCTATTATCAAATTCTGCAGCTCTTGAATCAGAATTTTTTTTGATTCAGGTTTCTAGGGTTTGTGCTGGGAGCAGAGGGTCAAAATGTAAACTTTACGAGAACTTATGTAGGGAGAGGGCTAATTTGTGAGGTGGCTTGAGAACTGAGGTTGAGGTAGGTGATGGGGCATGCCATGATTGGTTGCTACTCAATTCAACTTTCTTTATAATTTTATGAAAATTTTGAATTGGAGGCACGTTCCATCTTTATGGTCCAGCTCTTGATCAACAGCAAGTTTTATAAAATAATTGGAAAGAGATACTGGGGAAAAATAAAAAGGAGGTTAGAATCAGGGTCAAAATTCCAACTTTTTGACAAAATCAGATATTGGTATCTGGGCGTCATAAACCATCTGAATTTTGAAAATCTTGGATTTTTGAGAAAATGGGTGGTGGTATTGGGGACTTACCTGGAGTACTTTTGGCGTTTTGGTATAGTTGAAAGATTACTTTATACAGGAGTTTAATCTTTCAGCTATATTAAATAAAAAGATAGTGTTTGAATTTTAGTGGGCGCAAATATAAGATTTTTCCTAAATCTAAATTGGTCTTTTCTACCTGAAAAGGGATATTAGACACCACCTGGCTTCTTACCCTTTGTGGAAAGCCTTATACTTAGGAATTGTCATGGAGCGTGGTGATAAAAATAAGACTGTACTGGCACTTAGGGTGAGTTGCTACCCAAAGCACCAGACAGAATACCTTTGGTACAGCCATCCATATTTTTAGATGCAGGGAGAATAAGGCAACTGCAAGCAATAGCAGGAAATCCTAAAATTAAAATTGTAGCTACTGACTGCCTGGAAATCTTCTTAATTTTTAAAATTTACATTAAACTTTTTAAGCCTTTTTTAAAGCTAAGGAGTTGAAAAAATGGAGCAACAGTAAAACCTGTTAGAGCCTTGTGCCTTATAAACTCACAAAATAGGGAATGGAAAACAGGTGCATTGGTGCATGGCGTCCCCATTTTGGATTGGGCACCACTAGTGCAAAATAACTGGTGCATTATTGTTGGTATTATCTTTACAATTTTGCTACAGTGGGTTGATATGCTAAATTGAAATTAATATGGATTCAGATCTGACCTGCCCAGCTGAATAAGTAATAAATTCCTTTGCAGGAATTTTTATTCCTCACAATTGTGCTTGGCACAATAACAATGACTCCTCTGGTGGACAGCAGGTTGTTCCCTCATCCAGGCCATATATATTCGTTTCCTTGTGTATTGAAAGGGTTTATCCACCTCCCACCCCCAACCTCAGCAAATTCTGGCGTGGCTTCTAAAGCCGCAGCCAATCAAAATTTTAAAAATTTAAAAACTTGGTTGACTTATGGCGCCCTGAGCTGAAGGCTGAGATAGTTTCAGCTGAGCTGCTATGGTCAACAGCTCACGGCCAATCAGGTGCTGCCAACCTGCCAACTACAGTGGCTGGGCCAGCACTAGCCAATTAGAATCCATTTGAAGCACTCAAATGGATTGACTATTTGGATCAGGCTTATAATGTTAAGCTAGATTTTGCTTTAGAGGAATTCTTTGTCAATCTTCCCAATTTGCGCCCCCACCATTTTCGCCCTAAAAACGGGTTTCCAGCTTATAAAAATAAATAAGACGGCAGTTGAAGCCGCTGCTGCTCCTGTCAACACCCTCCCCCACCAGTAACTCCATGGGGTGATGGAACCCCTGGTTGAGGGTATTCCTATCCCCAATTTCCCCAATGATTTTGAGGAAGATGCAAAATATGAGATTGAGGAGCTCGCTTTTTGTGCGAGCTTTGCTTTTATTGACGCAGCAAAAACCTCTCTTTTTGACCCTAAAATATCCCCAAACCCAAAAGTGCATCAAGTCTTTCACTTGTGTGCTGACTCTCATCACTTTCGCTGAGCATCAACTTGCTCAATATGTTGAGGCGATGGATACCGCTGGCCTCATAAATGAAGAAAACCTGAAGCTATACCTCCTCATGCCCCATGTTGCTGATGCCCCTTCACCTATGTTGTCCAACATGGTCTGCCAGCTAAAGCGGGCGCCAGACAAAAGTTTCCCCTAAAGCTTCCTCGCCTTCTGATATGGCTTCTTAGGCTGATAACCTAGGGGCTATCTTAGGAATTTTTTTATTTATGATAATCCCTTTGTTTGGCCCATTTGCAAATAAAGATGCGTGGCGGCTCCCCCATTTGGGTTGGGCACCACTAGTGATAAAAAAAGAAAGGGTTTATCCACACATACCTATTGGGGACAGGCTCTCTTTGGCAAGCAATGGAGGGAAATGGCATATGGGGGTTTTGAGCCCAAAATTGACTCAATCAATTTTTTTTACCGGATAACAATTTAATTTGACCAGTGGAACTCAAACCAGTGGAGGTGTCATGGTTAAATGACATGATAGTAAGTATAGATTTGAAAAAATAGAACAGAACGTGAAGAGGCAAAGATGAACAAGCTGATGAACCTGCTGACTTGAAGAACACCCTGGAAAACGCTGGATAAGTGCAAAATAAGCCCAAGTTGGTTCTGGGGGGTGCATGTAATGGACTCAGGGCATTACAGCCTCAGCCTTGTGGTGAGCCAGTTATTTTTAAATGAGAAGGTACATTACATTTGTTAGGGGAACTGGTCTTTGAAACCCATCAGTTTACCATATTGCCAAATATGGCAAAATCTATTTGCAACCAATAGCCCAAGTTTATGTGTACTCAAGCTACAGTATTACAAAAGATGGCAGTTTACAGCAATTGATTGGATTTGGCGCAGTGCATCGCCTAAAGGAAAATGACCTCAAAATTCTTTATAATTATTATTTTATAATCAACCTTCTTTGTTGGTCATTTGGTTTTATTAAAGAACCACATTTGTTTGATCTTTATTATGTGCATTTATTTAGTCCTGTTTTCCAACCTCCATGAGGTCCAAATTATAAAAAGTGTGCATTCCAAGCGTTGGGCCTCTGTGCACTATTCTTCTTTGTAGTGCTCTATTACCCTCTTCTTAGTGGGGTGTTCCCAGATAGTGGGGTGGTGCCTCTATAACCCCCTATAATGGAAAATACCGTTACATACATGATATAAACATATGAATAGTGTAACAGTCCCAGATCCTAACCCCTTGCCAATGGAATATTCCATTACCCAAACAATTGTAAAGTCAAGGTGATTTCAAATTTGGACTTAGTGAATGCTTTTGACCTGTAATTCAAGGAAGGTCATGAGTGGCTTACTACCATTCACACCAAGAAGAAAATTTTTAGTTTAGATTAAAGCCTTTTGGGTTATAAAAATGACCCAATAACTTTCCAGCGCCTCATTGATGATGACCTCAGCAATTTATAATTCTCTTGCGCTGTCACATATTTTGATAGTATACTGATTCACTCACCTACCCAATAGCAACATGAAAAATACTTGGAGGCAGTCATGGCAGCTTCCTCAAGAATGGACTATTTGTGAAACCTTCGAAATGTGTATTATTTTGTGAGAAAATGACCTTCCTGGGGACCTGGTTTTATATAAGGGCTGTCAGGCAAACATCAAGCAAGAATTAGACTGGCCTGCCAACTCAGGTGCCAGAGCACCCGAATAGCAAACCAGAATGCCAAAGGCACTGCTGTTGGTATGACGGATATGAAACTGGAAAGGAGCTTCACCCATAACTGCTGGCGAGCCAGAATCTCATACAGGCACATAATAGAATACCAAAAGAACACAGCTGTTAACCCTGAGGGGTGTGTAAGTGTTGGCAGAAAAGGCAGGTTAATTTTCAACATAAAACTAAATTTTTGGGAAAATTTTTTAATGGAAAATAAAGGAAGAAAAATCGACCAACAATGTTCTCAGTGCGATGTGACTGATCAAATAGTGGTCAATTGGAGAGGAAACAAGCCAGAATTGGGTCCCTTAAGTTTGACCTAACTGGAAAATTATTCAGGAATGTGGGAAGATAAGTTCACTGGGAACTGACATCAAAGAATTTGGTGGCAAGCTGAGTCGCTGTCAGTTCAACCTCAAACGCCCAAACTGAGACTTGACTGCATTTCCAGCGGTTGGCACAATGGCATCTGGCCTGACGAGCAATGGGAATCCCCCAAGGCTACCCCACATAGGGGCAGTCCCAATTGGTTGGGAACGTGTTTGGGGTGCTCAACCCTCCCAGGCCCAGTCGCTGGACTGTTCATTTGGTTAAAAGCGTTGCATCAGCCACAACGCCCAATTGGCTGGAAGGGATCTAAAAACTATTGCCAATGATTTTGATGCTGCTACCTGCGCGTCGGGGATCATCTCCAACAATTTTGGGAGGGGATTAATTTTGATGATCAAGGTGTTGTATGAATAAAAACTGCCAGCAATTCCAGCTGATGAGTCAATCTTTATTTCTTTTTGACTATGTGGATCCCAATCATTGGGCTCATTTCCACTCATTTTCGGACTGATGGACTTCATTTCAGCAATTTTGGAACAAATTTCCCTGATCAGGTGTACAATTTTGGGAGGGGTGAGTGTGGACACTAGGGGAGCGATCCAAAGAGGGAGAGCTGTTACTGAGCACTTGTCTACCACATGGTTGAGATCACCCCAGGTGATGAGGGGTAAAACCACCCTCTTCAGAGCCTATCTGCTTGAAAACGGGAATAGGGCCTAATTAACACTAGGGGACATTCCCCTGGACTTACATTACCCTTTCCTTTTTCCAAAGGAAGGGCACCACCACCAGGAAACTGCACCAGGGCCATATATTTAATTGCCTTGGGTAATTTGATCGCCATGACTATTGCGACCTTTGGGGGGGGGGGGGGACAGGGGGTATTAGGGTGAGAGTCGTGTAACGCATCAACTAGCTCCATGCAGTTAGCACAATCAGGAGCCTTAACCCAGCTGTTCTCATAGGCCAGATACCTTTTACAAGCCACAAGATACTGGAATGACCGCTGGGATTTGTGTGATGCCAAGATGTTCTCCACCTCAGCCTCCTCCGCATCCTCTATCACAATAGGTTCAGGTTCAGTGGGGATGATCCCCTTGAATGGGGACAACGGGGACACATGGAAGACGGGATGGCTTTTTAATGAGCTGGCAGTTTTAACCAAAAAGCACCATTGCTTAAGTCTTCCTCCACCAGGTGGGGGCCTGAACATTTGCTTGAAAACTTTCAGGATGGTACCAGCATCCGCAGATGGCAGGTGTCCAACATGACATGAGAACCCACCGCAATATTGTGACCTGGAAGCTGTTTGCGATCCATGAACCATTTATAATCATTGATAGCCTTTGAGAGGTGCTCCCATACCAAGGACTGGGTTGACTGGATATGCTCAACGTGGTCTGTGGCAGCAGGAACCTCTGGGCGTATACATGGACCAACCAAAAAGGAGGGGTTATAACCTAACATTGCCTCATAGGAGAAAACCCCGTAGAGGCGTGAGTACCATTTTTATAAGCGAACCTGGGTGAGAGGGAGGTCATCTGCCCAAGTATCCTGGGCAGCTGAAGCGTAACAGCGCAAATACTGTTCCAAAGTTTGGTTAACCCACTCGTTTTGTCTGTTGGACTGGGAATGGTATGTGATGGAATGTCAGGGGGTGATTTTTAGGATGGATAATAACTCATTCCAGAAACACGCTGTAAATTGGCGTCCATGGTCACTAATGATCTCCTGTGGGAGGCCAAAAATTGAGAACACATGGTGAATAAAGAGTTGAGTGGTTTCTGCAGACGTGATTGCAGAATTACAGGGAATAAAAAGGGAAAATTTTGTGAAGTGATCAACCACCACCATCACTGCCATGAACCCATTAGAACAGGGGAGTTCGACAATAAATTACACAGACACCAATGTCCATGGACCCTCCACCTGTTGTAATGGGTGTAGGAGTCCCTTCCTCCCTGAGCGGTCCAACTTTGCCCAAGAACAGGTAATGCAATTGGCGATCCAAATCAAAGCTTCCTTTGTCAAGCTCGTCCAGTTATAGTTTCGCTTAATAAGTTCAATGCATTTTTTGTTGCCCAGATGGCCGATTGTGGGAGGGTCATGATGCGCATGAAATACCTTGGCTCAGAAAAGAGGGGGAACCCAAATTCTCAACCTAAAATAGATGAGTCCCTCCATCAAGGAGTACAAAGAGTGTCTATATTTTTTGATGGGTCAATTGCTTGAATAACTCCACCCCTTCAGGGCAAGCCATTTGACCGGCTAAGACCTGAGCAATGAGTGGGGCGTCGGGGGCAAGGGTGGTGGAAGAGATGACGGGGGGAACAATTGACAAAATCTGGGCAGCGGGAATAATGGTAATGAGATCCACTTCATCTGAATCCGTGGGACAGTGGGCAGGGTTTTGGCTGAGAGATTGGGAAGTATGTTGAGCGCACCTTTTACAAGTTCATATTTGAAATTGAAACTTCACAAGTCCCTATATGTTCAAGCTTGTCAGTGTGCCAATTTCTGAGGTTTTTGAAAATACAAGAGAGCCTGGTGATCCATGCGGACTGTTAACTCATGTTGAGCACCCTGTAACAGGTATCTCCAATGAGTTAATGCCCATGCTATGGCTGCCAACTCCTTGTCATATATAGCCCAAGGCTGCTCCGTAGAGGAAAACTTTTGGGAAAAATAGGCGACCAGATGTTCCAAGCCATAGTGCTCTTGAAGTAACACCACTCCCACTGCTACCGAGGAGGCATCACATGCAATGATATATGGTTTGGTGGGATCCGCGTGTTTCAAAATGGGAGGGGATAGAAACACCTCTTTGATCAATTCAAACGCCTTTTGGCATTCAGGCGTCCAGTGGAATGGTACATTCTTCACTGTAAGGGGTGGAGCGGGGCAGCAAGCTGGGAAAGTGCTGGGGAAAATTTCTTTAAAAAATGATGGTTCCCAAGAAACTCCATAATTGTTTCTGGGTTATCAGAGTTGGCCATTTTCAAATAGCGTCCAACTTATTAGAAGGAATCATGTAGCCATATTTAAGGATGAGGTTCCCAAGAAAGGTAACTTCCTCCTTATAGAACTCACATTTGGAAGCCTTAACAAACAAGCCTGCCTTATGAAAGGCGGCCACGACTGTTTCTAAGTCAATATCGTGTTGTTCAGGAGTCAGGGAGTGAACCAGAACGTCATCAATATATGTGACTGCACCATAAACAGAAGGTCACTTGGTACATTGTCAATCATATGTTGAAACATGTAGGGAGCATTCTTCAGCCCAAAGGGCATTATGCGGAATTGGAAAATGCCTCACTTCATCCAGATCGCTGTTAGCCATTCTTGTCCTTCCATTATCTGAATTGGGTTAAAAGCGTTGACGAGATCCAACTTGTAAAACATCTGAGAGTTGGCGATTGCTTAGCTTATCATCTGCTCTAAAGGCAGGGGGTAGGGATCAGAAACTGTGACTTTATTTAAGTGTCCATAGTACATTCAGGGGTTAAGGGAATCATCAGTTTTAGCAAAGATGATGGGAGATGTGACTGGCGATGTCTCCTTAAACAACCACTCTTTTTTCAGCATATTGTCCAACCAAGTGTTGAGCGCAGCCTCCTCCTCTGCTGTGTGGGGATACAACGGGCAGTTGATATTCACCAACTCCACCGTTGTACAAAAACTACAGTCAAATCTAGTGTGAGGAGGCAGATGATTTGCCTTTTCAGAATCGAAAATGAATTGATAGTGCATTAAACTTTCTGGAAAATTGGATGGTATGCCTGCAGGAGAGACGAGAGAAGTAATAGAACTGTAACCTTGAGCTTTCTTAAGAGTGTCAATTAGATGGAATTGACCCTCCAGTTGATCATTAATGAAAAAAAGCATGTTAGACTCCAGGTGGATCTTTACATGTTGCCAGCGCCACCATCCCACTCCTAAGATCACCAGAAACACCAAGTTTGGCATAGCAGAAAAGCCATCGCAGAAGCTGAACTGATGTGTTGAAAATGTGACTGGTCGGCGAACCAGGTATGAGGTTTGGGTGGCTGACGACGCAGCCATCACTGAAGGGCCTGCATCCAGGTCAAGCTCCAATTGCTGGGCCAGTTCCACACTCATAAAATTACCCGCAGCTCCAGTGTCCACCAAGGCCTCAAAGGAGACATGATGGGACCCAACAATAATCTTCAAGGGTAATAAGAAGTAAGCGAAGTTCTCTTTATTGGTAGTTGTGGATCAATCCAGTGATACCGAAGAGATGGTAGTGGGGTCAGGGGAAACCGCCAGGATCTTATGGGGGGGGTAAACTCATTCCAAGTCGAGATATCAGATCATACTGACTTGGGCAAAATAGCCGCGGCAACTATGGGATGTGGGTTTAAAGTTTTGAGTGGAACTGGACTATTGTGGACAGGGAAAATCTTCTCACAACCTGGTTTAGTTGAAAAGGAGGGGCCATTGCTACGCCAATAGCTACAAGAAAGGCGGAAATGGTTATAAATAAAGGTTGGTCAATTATGTCAGGCAAACAGCAAGTAAGAATTAGACTGGCCTGCCAACCTAGGTGCCAGAGCACCCAAATGGCAAACCATAATGCCTAAGGTACTGCTGCTGGTACGATGGATATGAAACTAAATAAGAAGTTTCACCCATAACTGCTGGCGAGCCAGAATCTCATACAGGCACATAATAGAATACCAGAAGAACACAGTCATTAACCCCGAGGGGTGTGTAAGTTATGGCGGAAAAGGCAGGTTAATTTTCAACATAAAAAACTAAATTTTTGAAGAAAGTTTTTACTGGGAAAATAAAGGAAGAAAAATCGACCAACAATTTTCTCAGTGTGATGAACTGATTAAATAGTGGTTGATTGGAGAGGAAACAAGCCAGGATTGGGTCCCTTAAGTTTGACCTAACTGGAAAATTATTCGGTTTTGGGGGCAAATAAGTTCACTAGGAACTGACATCAAGAATTTGGTGGCAGGCTGAGTCGCTGTCAGTTCAACCTCAGATGCTCAAACTGAGACTCGACGGCATTCTAGCAATTGGCATGACGGCGTCTGGCCTGATGAGCAATGGGAATCCCCCAAGGCCACCCCACGTAGGGGCGGTCCCAATTGGTTGTGAATGGTTTTGGGGTGCCCAACCTTCCCATGCCTGGTTGCTGGGCTGTTCGTTCAGTTAAAAGCGTTGCATCAGCCACAACACTTGATTGGCTGGAAGGGAGCTTCAAACTATCACCAATGGTGTTTAATGACGCTACCTGCGCATCAGGGATCATCCCCAATGATTTTGGGAGGGGGTTTATTTTGATGATCGAGGTGTTGACCAAATTGAAACCTTTGGCGATTCCAGCCAATGAGTCAATCTTCATTTCTTTTTGACTGTGTGGATCCTAACCATCGGGCTCATTTACACTCATTTTTGGACTGATTGACTTCATTTCGGCAATTTTGGCACAAATTTCCCTGATCAGGCGTACAAGTTTGGGAGAGGTGAGTGTGGGCACCGGGGGAGGGATCTAAAGAGGGGGAGCTGTTACTCAGCGCTTGTCTACCACGTGGGCGAGATCACCCTAGGTGACGAGAGGTACAGCCACCCTCTTCAAAGCCTTTTGCTTGGAATTGGGAAGAGGGCCCAATTGACACACAGGGGACGTTCCCCTAAACTTACAAGGGCTAAACAGTTGCCCTGTAAGCTGGAAGCCATCCAGTCTTGGCCCACCCTTCACTACCAAGAAGCAGCTTTGGAGCTTCCTTGGAACAATGATTTCTAGAAAAGTACTCCCCCGCTCTGTCTCAAAGGGCGGCCCCTCTCCATCCTCTTACAGGTAAAAATATCCCATTCAAATGGACCAATGAGTGTCAATAGGCCTTTGAAGCCATTAAGGAGGTTTACCTTTCAGCAACAGTCCCTTAGGCATGCAGATACATTAAAAATTTATTGTAGATTGCGATAAATCTTCTGTGGCAGTGGGAGCAGTGCTTCTCCAAGAACATGGTGGGGTGAAACACCCAGTGGCATATTTTTGCAGAAAGTTCTCATCTTCAGAACTAGGCCAGGAAAATTTTGATAAGAAATTGCAGCTGTGTCCCTGGCATTAAAGCACTAGCGTTACCTCATGCAGGGGAAAAGCATGTGATCACAGTGTAAATAGACCACCAGTCTCTTTTATGTTATAGGAAGCTTCAGAGGCTCGCCCACCACCAAGCATGAACTTATCAAGCACTATACAGATTCAATTTAAGCATGGTTTATTCAAAGCTTCTTTGAAAGTACTATCATATATGCTAAGCTGAGACCCTTCCATGAACCCTAGCATAGATGATCTCCCAACCTTGAAACTGTCATTCCCACCTCCCAGATCCTAACGCTGGCTCCCCATACAGTTTTCTTTTCCAGTTTAACCTCCAACACGCCCCTACTAGATAAAGTCCTAGCATCTAGTTAGTCTCCTTTGAGGGAATTAAGTTATATGATGAACTGGAGAACAAATCCCAGAAGCGCACTAACTATACTATAAAGGATAGTGTGACTTTTTTGGGACAGGTTTTGGATTACACCCACCCTCCGCAGCCAGGTTATTCAAGAGCAACATAAACCTCTGACTGTAGGCCACCCAGGGTCTAAGAAGTGTAAGGAATTGGTCAAAATAACCTATAACTGGCCAAGATCTTCCAAAAAGATCCCCTTATAGGTCTCCCACTTGTAGTGTTCGCTTTCTCAGATCAGATAGATCAAAAAGCAAAGTCCTTGTACATCCCCTGCAGCAAGCTGATGGACCCTAGACCTCAGTATCTATTGACTTTGTTGTGGAGCTCCCTCCCCAAGGATATCATGCGATTATGGTGGGCATTGATTAATTTCCAAGGTTTGCACTCCTTATCCCTTGCAACACAACATTTACATATGAGAAAACTGCTACCCTGTTTGTGAAGCATGTATTCTTTATGTTTGGTCTCCCCAAGGAGATAGTAAGTGACTAAAGGCCTCAATTTACTAACTGGTTCTAAAGCCCTTCTTGATCTCTTCTAGATTAGACTGTAGCTTGACTGCTTATCACCCCCAATTAGATGGTCAAACTGAGGGTAAACCAGACTTTGGAACAATAGTCCAATGCTATACCACAGCCAGTCATGACAACTGGATGTCTAACTTACCTTTAGCACATGAGTTTACCTTAACGCACTCCATTACTCCACAAGCTTCTCCCCCTTTGAGGCTAATCTGGTATATAATACTTCTATAAGCTGAAAACCCGCCTTAAAACTTCCATTTCAGCGCCAGATGATCTCCTGAACAACTTGCGTGAGATAGTATCTTATGGGTGAGCATTTATCCAAAGCTGTGGAAGATTAGAATAAGTTTGCAGATTGAAAGAGCCATCCTGGGCATGAGCTCAAGAAAAGGATCTCTGGTCATGTTGCACACCCAATATTTAAAGATGAAGGTCCCTGTCTCAAAGTCTTCATGTAAACGCCATAATCCTAATGAATTGATAAAAGAATTGGGAATGGCGCTTTCTGTATTAAACTCCTTACCCACAGGAAGAAAAACAGTGTATTCCATAGTTTACAACAGTCCTTACTTAAAGGACCCATGTCTGAGCGCCAGAACCAATTGTTGTGGATGAAGGCCAGAAAAACAAATGTTAAAATTGGCATTTATGCGTCAGAATTTTGAAGGCACAGGTTAATAGACTTAAATTAACAAGGCACTGTTTAAAGACATCAACCTTAGTAAACACTTTCATAAAGGACAATATTTAGCATGTGGTATTTATATTATTAAATATAGAAGAGCACAATATAGTATCAGTGTTGAAGTTATGGCCTTCTTCAGATGGGCTTGTTCTTTTTCTGGGATAAGATGGAGCTTTGAGCGTCTATTGTATGGAGACAATTGACCAGATGGTGACAATAGTCAAAATATAAACTCTTTGGAAATGTCACTTCAAAGCTGTATTTTTCTGTCATTACTTGAACAATGGCTCGCTGCCCTGATCCTTCTGATTCCAAGTAAATTCTCAATTTAATACAACGTAAAAGTATTAAATACAAAAAGCTTGTCTATTAAACTATGAACTTGTGGTAATAACAATTGTGTTTTATTAGTAATAACTTGGAGATAATTTA
The DNA here is from genome assembly GCA_022478985.1 of Massospora cicadina. Taxonomy (NCBI): domain Eukaryota; kingdom Fungi; phylum Entomophthoromycota; class Entomophthoromycetes; order Entomophthorales; family Entomophthoraceae; genus Massospora; species Massospora cicadina. Next base: position 72,276 of record JAKSZP010017252.1, read on the forward strand.
TAGGGCTTGATGTTAACCACATATTACCCATGACGCCTCATTTCTCTTTAGAATTTAGCCAGAGGAACATGTAATAAGTTCATCTAAAGGTCTACAATCCTTTTGACTCTGGGGCATCTCATACGGCCTCAGGGTTGGCGTCAAACTTTTAAACATCTCAAGCCAGCATTTCTGATGCATCTGAAAATAGCTGAACCGTCGCTCCTCTTGAGCAATTGGCAGCTCATACCAAGGCGAGTGTACCACTAATTAGTAATTAATTTAATCAAAAACTAATCAACATTAAAAACTAATTTTGACATAGACTAACAAAGCCCATGAGCCTGGGTCATTAAGTCAACTATTATTATTAAGTCTGACTTAACCAACAAAGCACCTGGGCCCATGTCATCATAGTTTAATATTAATATTTTGAACTACTAGGCCGCAGATACCAAGTTTTGGTATTACTTAGAATATTTTTGATCCAATTTCACTGATAATTCTGATATGATACATAATAAGCATCAGCTAATACTATTATATTCCCTATAAAATTACCTGATGATTTAGGTCCAGTCAACCATTAAATAATCAGGTACTGCCAAAGGCTCAACTGCTTGATTATAATATCCTTATTTAGTTAGTTCCTTCTAGAAACGCATAAATCCCCACACCATAGATTGCTACAATTTATTTGAGGTATGCTGACCAGGGGACGGACAGTACCAAATGCAACACTCAAAATGACAAAACAAAACTACTAACCAGGTGGGAAGCAGAAACTGCTAACCCACCATGGCAGAGGGTGAGGAGGGGTTGGGAGGTTGGTTTTCAGAAAGACCCACCTCGATCATGGGATGTTGGTTACAGTACCAGATCAGAGCAGAGAGCCAGGGCGTTGGAGCATTCGCGTAGTGGGGGTTGAGGTCAGCGTAATAGGAGTTTTCCTCTTCTGCATTAAGATAATGATGGGAAAGTGTTTCAACAAAAGCTTCTAGGAGAACTTCAGCTTCTTTGCGGGCTTCAGGAAGTTGGGTTAAAAGGGAGATACTGTGGCGGGTGATTTTGACTGAGGGGTTGAATGAAGCAATTGTTGCGACATTCATAACAGCAATTTCAGCATCATTGAATAGTTTTGAGATGTCACTGCAGGGAGATTCAGGGAAGTCGGGGGGGAAGAGAGGGCGCAGGCCATGCTGGAGCTGAGCCACTGACTGGGCCACCGCGGTGCATAGTTTTGGGCAGTGAGGAGAGGCCACCGCAGCTAAGGCGAGCTGATGATCACTTTGGAAGGGGGATGTATTGGGCAGAGGAATGAAATGGCGAGGGGTAGGGGTTTCATCAAAGTCATGAAGGAAAAATTCCTCCCGACCATAGTTGCCTTGGCAGAGAGGTTGACCTGTATGCTTACTAATGAGGACATTACCTGATTCGTCAGTTTCAGCCAATAGATCCCATGGATTTTAGTTCACTGGAATAGTGGCGTTCGAATTTGGGTGGGTGGGATTGGGCGAATGGGAAGCTGCTTGGGTGCCAATGGTAATCCAAGCATTGCTCTGATTGGCTGGGGTAGATTTAGGTGGGAGAATGAGGCTGGAGGTTTTGGGGGGGCTGATTTTCCTTGTGGGCCCACTGAACAAGATTGCAGGGTGGGAGGGGAAGCAAAGCGCCCCATACTGAACCTCCAGAGGGGGCTCAGAAGCTGCAGCAGCGGACTTGGCCTGAGGGCATGCTCTTTTTGCATGGTCGAGGCCAAAGCAGAGGGAACAAATCTGCCTACCATTATCGACCTGAGCCCAAAAGAAATGATCAGGCGCTGCAGCCACACTAGCGCGGGGCGGGATTTGTTGGGCTATGGTAGGGTGGTGTGGTATGATGGTGGCTGTTTCCTGAGGAGCAGCAAGGCGCTCCGCACCAGATGGAATGGCAAAGATGAGGTTGGGCTGAGTGCCATAAGCCATGAGCCCCACGACCAACTGGTCATATAAACCTGGGGTGGAAGGTGGGATGGGAGATTTGCAAATGATACCACCAGCGTGGTGTCTGAAGGGAGGCGAGTACAGGTTGTGGGAATGGGGTTTTTTTTTATAAATTAGAGGAGTTTGTGCTGCCGCTTCAGCATCCTCCTCAGATTGGAACCTACATCAAAGTAGCCCTTAAAAGGGAGGAAGTCTATAAAGCCAGCTGGTGCAAAGGCCTCATTATTTAGGTCAATAATTGCCTTATTAGCATATGGGAACAAACGCCCATAGTCTACTCTAAGGCAATAGCGAATGGCAGAGCGAGGGAGGGCGAGAGGATGGGGGTGAGAAGGGTGGACGCGCACCAGGTGGAGCGCTAAGTCCCATGGGGGGACAAAATGGTTGGAAGCAGTGAGCGGGCTGTTTGAGCCCATCCAAACACGCTTGCCCATGGGGCGGAAAACGCTAGGTGGGGGTGCACTGCTGCCTCACACTGGGGTGGCAGGCGGCGGAGCCAAGGACATCAAAGAATAGGTTTGGGCAGACGGCTGTGGATAAATAAAACTTTAAATTTAAAATAGCTCAAATGTGACCTCAAGCAGTAAAAGAAAGTTCCCTACACCATAGAATTAAGCTCAGATATGTCCCTTCTGCTAGCTTCCTATTGATGCATTTTATGTATACTAAGCAGCACTCAAAAGTGGTAGACTATCAAACTAATAATCTAAATTTGGCTAAATGAGTAAATCACTAAGGCCCAGTAGATTTCCATTTTAGTTGCAATCAAAAAATTGCATTTAAATTTCCAGTGTGTGGCCTCTGTAAAAGTTGAATCCTTATGCTAAATAACTTACAATGGCTCAGTGACATAATAGAGGTTAAAGAAATCTATAAATTGGAGATAATCAAATGCTAAGCCCGGAGACAAAGCAATTATTATATCAAGGGAGAAAATTTGAGCTGGTGGGGTTATGAGATTCAATCTGCTATATTTATAAATCTACAGCATTGAGGTGAAAGACCCAAAAGTAAACTAATACAACTTTGGCCACTCCATATGAAGTTGAGGGCTGAGTGCTCTAGCCTCCTTATGCCTTTAAATCATATCTCTAATTATTTGTTAAATATATATTGTTAAACTTAATGTTTCATTAAATAATGGTGGTCAAACATTTGAAACAATAAAGTAGTGTAACAGTCAGGTTGAATCGATTGTTATGTTTCAGCCAAGATTTAGATTTCTGAATATTGAGTCAAAAAGCTTTTTGGAGCTTTGAGGTACATACAGGCTTGACGCTGGGCTGTGCCCCTCCTGAGCTATTCTTTATTCTCTTTGGGGTGCAAAGAAAAGTCTGAAGGGGCTCCCCAGAAGAGCGACCTTAAAGGTCAGACCCATGCAATTATGAACTCAGTTCAAAATTCTCTCTCTCTTTGTCATTTTCCGCCCTTGCATGGGTCTCTCTAGTGGCCTTGGGGCCACTTTTGCCTTGTCTTACCTGGAATCCTGTGGCGATCCTAATTTTGTAACCTTTATCAAATTCTGTGATTGACTTGAAAATAAACCCTTCAACAACCTACAGATTGGACTGATTTTCCCACCTAATGCTTGAACTAGTAACCTAATTAAAACCTATTATAATAAGATGGCTTGGGCCGATTATTGCTATGTGGATTTAATTATATTACTAAATCTTGGACTGAATATACCCGCACATTTAGGTTAACCATCTCTGCAACTACTCAGCCAGGTTGGTCAACTCAATGTTAATTTAATTAATTATTCTATCAGCAGCTCAGGCTGAATACATTCGCACAGTTGAGCCAATTATCTCTGCCCCAATCTTTGGTAACTAGTCCCAATTAATTGGGACTAATATTAAGAAAATTGTATACAAAATTATTTGGGGATGACCCAAAGTTAACGTTTAAAAGTCCCATGGACAATCAAACAAATGAACAACGTAATCAATTTTCTGCCCTAGGGCAAAATTTGTATGTCAATCCGCATTATTAGCATGATAGCACTTGCACATGGACTTCCCAAAAGGGAGTACCTAGTGCTATTGAGGAGAGGCCTGCCAACATCTTAATTAGGGGTTACATCTTTACTTCAATTGAGGCAAGAATTTTACAGAAGGTGTATTTTGTCAGCAGTATGATGAAACTCAAATCAAGAAGATCCTAGATCAATTTTGCATGCTTTTATAGCAATTTTTATACCTGGAATCCTCCCAATTTTGAGAGTATTTTTCCACCAATAAACCTAAGAAAAGGTTTCAGTTGTATCAGTTCAAGGGCCAAACTGAGGTGGTAAAATATCTGTTGAAATTTTGTACTCTGGTGTGGCCAGAAGATGCCCTAGAGATATAAATACTGGTGCCTGGCCTAATGACTGATCATCAAATAATCTAGTCTTAAATAAAGTCTATTCTATTATATCTTTATTTAATTTGTATCTAAAGTCACTTTTTGAGAGTGTTGGCAAGCTGGGATCTCAAGATCCCCAGCTTGCTATTTTGCCTGCCTCAGCTGAAGTTCCCAATTACAAGGGAAAATTAAACCAAAATTGTCCAGAAAGGTCGGAGCCATTTTTGTATGCTTAATGCATCTTTGAATGGTTCTAATACTGTAAGCAACTGGCTAAATCAAGGAACCACCACCCGAATTTAAGCCCAATTCACCATGCAGGATTAAATTAATCAAGCGTTTGATCCTTGGATTTCAACACTGGTGCTCACTACAGGGGGTCTGTGTTAGTGTGTTGCTTGATTAACTTGAGGTTTAGTTAGGAGGTGGCAAAAGCCACAGGATCTGTGTTTGGAGAAGGTTGATACCAGTGGAAATTCAGCCCCAACGTTCATTTTCTAACGCCTCTTGGAGATGGGGTGAAGAGTCAAGAACCTCCCAAGCATTGTGTTGATGTTTTGGCCCACTGAAAATGGTAGAGTCGCGCTTGAGGAATATCATCTGGTTAATTCAGGGGATATGTCAGATTTTTAACCAGGTGATATTCCTCACATATTAATAAAATTAGTATAAAAATTAATTGAGGATGATTGCCAATTAGTTTGCTAATTTCGATTCATTATTTAATTTGATACCCCAATTTGTGCTCCCCATTCAGTTGGGTTGAGCTGTCTTGATCTTCATGATCAAAAAAGTATTGAGCAGCATGCCCAATAGAAAATTTTTGGATTTAACACTGGCGACTGAGGCTGAGGATGTTGAGATAATTTTTATATTAATTAAGATGACAAAGAACTTAGATTTGACATCAAAAGGTATCAGGAGATAATCTTGATAGAATTTTCAGTTAAGTTTGACACCAGCAACTTATGCCGAGGATGGAAAACTATTTTTTGTAAAACTCAATACTTTATTTATAAATAAGTTTTAAGGGAAAGTAAGAGGGATGGGCGGAATACAGGCGATTTGGCTGAGGGTAAAAGACTGGGAGTTTGGGCCGCTAGAGATCTAGCACCTCTGACCATTGCTGATCAGCGATTACCATCATTAGACACAGTTCTAGCATTGGTGGGCTTACAGGCCATTCAATTCTTAGTCAATTAGTTGTCTCATTGTATATGACGAGTGATCTGGTGGGGAAAGCTAGACGTGTGGCTTTGTAATACCCAGGGATTAAACAAGAATTTGGAATTCCGTTGGAGCTGATTGGATATAATCTGAATGGTCTTCATCACCAAACTCTTGTGATGGGGCGCCTGTTGCTCAAACCCTTGGAAACAAGAGCCAAATGAATCACCCATACACTATAATGGTAGATGAAGGCTCGTAGTTGGATTGGGGCCATTCTCAGGGTTTTTGTAAAAAATAGATCCTGAAATGGTTGTATTTCTGTCAGCGATTGTTCATCCAATAGGATGTGTCGCATTGTGGGCTAGTATTTTTTGAACATGGCGAATTCATAATATTAGTGAGTGATATCTGCTTCCAGTTCAGTGCATACAGGACATTCCTTGTGCAGGTAATCCAGCCCGCTGTGTTTGCCCATTTTGAATGTGTGGTTTAGGATCCACCAGGTTGCCGATCTCTGCTTAGCCATTACCAAATGGGAGTTCAGCCCCAAAATCAACTTCTTCACTGGGTAGTTAGTTTTGTGGTTTTCAGCAGCCCAGTTGTTTAGGATTCTGGGCCAAGTGGGTGGGTTGCGCCTGGGTTTTGGGAGCAGATCCCCATACTCAATTAGTGTCAATTTGTATCTTATTTTGATTGATTTGGTGGCATATTCATTGGTTATTTGGTTTTGCTCCTTCTAGCTCGTTGCAGAAATCATTGCGGAATTATGGTCTATGACATCCCTGCGGATTTGGTTGGTATCCCTATACAACCTTTTGAATGACCATCCGCCCTGGTGCACCGTCCAATTGCATAGTCACCAGTAATATGGAGTACCCTTTTGGGAGGGTATTCATGGGTGGTATGCCATCCAATCGTGTATTGAATGAGGAGAGACCAGTTCTTGGAGTCCTTGGGCTCTTGCCCAGTCACGCCCCACGCTAGGGTCAGGCAACGCATATGTGTTTGCATTAGTTTAAGAAATGATTTCGCCTAGATCCGCTGAGCATGGGCTTCAAAGTACATGAGACTCATGCCTCCTTTGCTCTTCCTTTTTGACAGGGTCTCCAGTGCTATCAGCGCCACCTTCGCCTTGAACCACAGGAAGGTACGGATCATTGTCCTGATTTTCTTCTCCAGGTTCAGGCTCATTGTCAGCACATGGGCGACGTACCACAACTTGGAGAGAATGAAGATGTTGATTGCCTGCACTCTCTCTTTGAGGCATAGTCTGACGTTCTTCAAGCATGCCATACAGGTCGCTAGTCTTGATAATACCTCTTGTTCAGTTTCCAGTACCACAGGTCCCCTATCATTGAAGAGTATCCTGAGGTATCGGATCATCTGGGAGTTTATGATCAGCATTGTGTCAGATGGCGGGCTGAAGTTTGTGACGCCAATCCTCATTAATGAGGTTTTTTATAAGTTGACTTTCCCATTTTTGGCTAACTGTTATAGGTCTAGAAGATCTTTGGCTCCCTGGAGGTCGGTTGGTGAGCTTATGACTACTACCATATCATTGGCGAATGCCAGCATCAACAGTGGTGTTTGGTTTGGGTGATCTAGGCCCCAGAGTTTTGTGTCCGCTGCTGCCAACAAAATGTTGGCTGCAAAGTTAAACAGTATTGGCGACATAGGGTTGCCTCTTCAGAGCCCCTACCTGACTGGGATATTTTTGGTTACACCATCTGTGACAATCACCTTAGTTACCAGGCCCAAGTACAAGGTTGTTATCCATGCTTGGAAAGTGTTGGGGATACCAACCGCCTTTAACGCCTCATGTATGAATGACCACGCCACTCAGTTGTATGCCTTTTACATGTTGAGGAACATAAGATACCTCTGTTTGGTTCCCTGCTCATCCTGGAGTACGTTTTAGAATACCCCAATGCTGTCCAAAATGCTCCGGCCCTTGATGAATCCGTTCTGGGCTTTATGGAGCATGCGCAGTGCCATCTCTATCAGCTGATTTGATAGTATGAGTGCTAGCAGTTTATAATCAGCATTTGATAGTGCAATTGGGCGCCAGTTACAAAGTTGCCTTTGGAGTCCCTTTTTGTACAAGTACAATTCACGTCTCCTAACTCCCCAGAATTTGTTGCCCATTTTGCAAACAGTGGTTAAAGAGGGCTTTGAGCTCCAGTTCAATTTAAGTCATGGAATGCGCTATATATTTCTGCATACATATTGTTGGGGCCTGGTGCTTATGGATGTTGAACTTTTAATACTAATTGTTTAAGCTCAGCAGGCTTTTATCCCGCATCAACTCCATGTGAAAATGATTGTGGGATTTCTGAAAGAAAGTCAAACCTTGGAAGACCTTCAACTTATGCCAAGGAAGCTGAAATATTTAATATTAATTAAATAGTTGAATTTCATTTTGACTTTGTGAGAGTATTGGGCAGAATCCCCGACAGTATTTTGGTTTAATTTGACACTGGCAACTTATGGTGAGGATGTCAAAATATTTAATTCAGATTATGATGAATCAAGGATCAACGTAATTATGGATATTTGAGGATGACAAGTATTGCCAGTGAAAGTGCTGATGAATACTAAGCAGGGAGAATCTACAGTGAGTGCTGATGATGCTGGAAATAAATACCAATGATGTGGACAGGTAAGAAATGCCTATTAATAGTTTGATCTTCCTGTTAATAAAAATATTTTCTGTCTTCCCATCTTTATTAAGTTTTTAGTTAACAGTAGTTAGCTTAGCTTGTAGAAGTGGTACTCAATATCCCCAGTTGTTAGATGCTGGGTTAAAACACTTGGAGTGATCAGCACAACCAACTCTCAACCTGGAATTACAGATCAACTGTGGGAACTAGCTCAATCAGTGGAGCCAGCGATGGCAAATTGGGATTAGCTATGAGGTGAAGGAGGAAGGGGTCAGACTGCCCAGGATGGGGGTGAACCATCGGTGCACACCAAGAGGGATTAATCTGCTAAGGAGAAGTTGGTGTCCAGCTGGATTGGGGACTTGCCTGCAGCCCTGTAAGGAAAGGTCACCATTGATGGTGAAAAAGCAAGAGCCAGCAGTCTTCATCCTGTTTGGCCTGGCACACTAATGGAGTCGTCTAGTATTGAGAATGAAAAATTCTCAACATTGGTGCTCACTCAAAATTGGTGACACTTTCTAAAAGGGATCACAATGACCATTTTCTGGCAGATGCGGCCAGACAAAATTGCAACAATAGGATGTAAATTAGTTCTGTTACGAGTGCCTCTGGCTCCCTGGATCTTATCATAGTGAGGGGAGCTAATATGGAAACAAGATTGATTGACCTAATCAGCCTTAAAAATGTTGTTATAATGAGTGATTTGCATACCTTGACCAACATAGAGAAAACAACGCATGTTAACAGAGAAGTTAGGGACAATTTTATATACAACTGTGTCCACTTAAATTTATAAAAAGGCTAATAAGCTGGCCAATCAAAAAATAAGAAAAGAAGAAAAAGAATAAAAACGTAACATATAAAATTTTAGCATTGCATACAACCTAAAATAAAGTAAAAAATTATATATATAAAATAATAATAACAACAAAAAAAGTATAATACTAAAAAATAAAAAATATATTACCTAATTACTACTTTGGTTTGCAACTTGGGGTGGGGAGAGGATCCTACACCAGAATCATTGGAAGTTCAGGCCAAAATTAACAATAAGAGGATTTCACTCCAGATTTGTAAGCAGTTCAGGCTGAAATTAACAATAAGCAAATTCCACTCCAGATTTGTTAGCCGTTCAGGCTTAAAAAGGATTTAAATCAAGATTCATCAATTGGTCAGGTTAAAATTAACAATAATATGAATTCAACTTGAGATTCGTCGCTAGTCAGGACAAAATTGATAATGATGATCAGTGAAGGTTAATTGGGAATCATAGGGCTTATGTTCAAGTCAAGTGGGGGGATATGTCAAGTTCTGTGATTGACTTAAAAATAAACCCTTTGAAAACCTACATATTGGGCTGATTTTCCCACCTAATTCTTGTACTAGTAATTTAATTAAACCTATTACATTAACATGGCTCAGGCTGATTATTGCTACGTGGATTTAAATATTGTACTAAAGCTCAGTTCAAATATCCCTAAACATTTAGGTTAACCTTCTCTGCAACTACTCAGTTAGGTTGGTCAACTCAATGTTAATTTAATTAATTATTCTATCAGCAGCTCAGGCTGAATACATTCGCACAGTTGAGCCAATTATCTCTGCCCCAATCTTTGGTAACTAGTCCCAATTAATTGGGACTAATATTAAGAAAATTGTATACAAAATTATTTGGGGATGACCCAAAGTTAACGTTTAAAAGTCCCATGGACAATCAAACAAATGAACAACGTAATCAATTTTCTGCCCTAGGGCAAAATTTGTATGTCAATCCGCATTATTAGCATGATAGCACTTGCACATGGACTTCCCAAAAGGGAGTACCTAGTGCTATTGAGGGAGAGGCCTGCCAACATCTTAATTAGGGGTTACATCTTTACTTCAATTGAGGCAAGAATTTTACAGAAGGTGTATTTTGTCAGCAGTATGATGAAACTCAAATCAAGAAGATCCTAGATCAATTTTGCATGCTTTTATAGCAATTTTTATACCTGGAATCCTCCCAATTTTGAGAGTATTTTTCCACCAATAAACCTAAGAAAAGGTTTCAGTTGTATCAGTTCAAGGGCCAAACTGAGGTGGTAAAATATCTGTTGAAATTTTGTACTCTGGTGTGGCCAGAAGATGCCCTAGAGATATAAATACTGGTGCCTGGCCTAATGACTGATCATCAAATAATCTAGTCTTAAATAAAGTCTATTCTATTATATCTTTATTTAATTTGTATCTAAAGTCACTTTTTGAGAGTGTTGGCAAGCTGGGATCTCAAGATCCCCAGCTTGCTATTTTGCCTGCCTCAGCTGAAGTTCCCAATTACAAGGGGAAAATTAAACCAAAATTGTCCAGAAAGGTCGGAGCCATTTTTGTATGCTTAGTGCATTTTTAAATGGTTCTAAAACTGTAAGCAACTGGCTAAATCAAGGAACCACCAGCCGAATTTAAGCCCAATTCACCATGCAGGATTAAATTAAACAAGCGAGGGATCCTGGGATTTTGACATTTTTTACAAAAAAGTTGGGATTTGGTGGTAAACTGATCCGCCAAATACTATGGTTTTTTCATGTGTTGTTTGCAGTGCTCTATGCTATCAGAATAAAATTAATCAGCATGTTTATTTTCATTGATAAATAAAACAAGGCCGTTTTGGGGTCAAATCCTCTCTTACCTGTGTATGTCTTTCTCATTTTCCAAATTTCCCTAAATCTGAGGTTGAATTGATGATTATGATGAGTCAAAACACTTACCTTGATGGAACCTCATTTCAGACAAACCTATGGCGTCCACCCGCCAATCCAAAGGCAAAATGGCGGTCAATAACCGTGACGTTTTTTTCGTTACAAGTAGAGCCTATTTTGGTTTCAAAAGAAACCCCAGCGCTTCATCCAGAATCTGGTAGCTTGTAAGGGCTACCCCTTCTTATGAGAACAGCTGGGAGAGCGCAAGTAATTGTACCAGCTGTAAGGAGTTTATGGAAGTGTATCACCAGAACAATCCTAATTATCCTGCCCTCCTAAAAGCATTGTGGCCATCCTTGCCATTAAACTCCTTAAAAATACTAGAACTATGCCCTTATACATGCTCCAGGTGGGGTTATGTACCTTATCCATAAAGGAAAAGTTATTTTAGACCAGATGACCATCCCCTCAAGATGGATTGTGAGCAATTCTCACACAGAAGCAGGAAGAGCCCTAAAAGCCTCAATAGAGCCTATCTTTGAGTTTTTGTGTGCCCGTTAGGGCACCCAGTGAAGGCAACTTTTCAGGATAAAACCTGGGGTACTGCCCCCGCCGCACTGGGGCTGCATGAATCTAAGCACCACCATAGTGGGCCCAACTGCAAATAGAGTCTATCTTTAAAATCAATGACTTAGTTCATGTTGTAGATGAGCCAAGGGTTATTACCTTGCTCCTAAAGAACCTCACTATCTTCCCCCCATTTCCTCTTCTGATTTAGAAAAAAATGATTGAAGGGGTGTGTGGAGAGGGGCTTATAGACTATAACCCTCCAACAGGACCCTCAAGTCACCCCAAAGCTGGACTGGTCACTGATGATTTTCAGCAAACCACCAAACCCCACCCAAAACCCCATATGAGCCTAAGTTGTCTATTTAGTTGGATAAGATTATATTAGTTTTTTATCTTGTGGATCAAACTTGAGGATCACACATATTACTATTGATTGTCAGGGAGAAGGAAGATAAGGTTTAGACTAGCCTGCCAGTTTTGATGTAAATCCACCAAAAGGAGTTCCAGAATGCCAGGGGCGTTGCCACTCAAACAACATTGAACATGCTGGAGATAAGTGTAATGGAGTGCCAATGGGTGTAAATGAGAAAAGCAACCAAGTGAGGAACTAAGCTATTGCAGCCTCAGGGCCAATGGGCCTAGGCGTAAGGAGTTGCAAGATTGGGGAAAATCCATAAAGGCCTTGACATGATAGGCTAAGTGACTAAAGTAAGAATTATGGTTAAAAATATGGCTGGGATGACCCAGTTAATATGTGGGCCACAGAACCACATTTTAGATGTCACGGGGTTTAGCAATGAAATTTTTTGAACTTAGATAAATTTGAGTGTAGGAAAATTTTTATTGAATTCAAATAAATGAATTGAACGTCAGTTTACTCAGTGTGTTGCAACTTCTTAAATAGATTATTGATTTGGGAGAATAGCTTAGGAAAGCATGGGATTGGGGCCCTTAAGAGTCGTCCTAATCCATTAAACTTTGAGCGATGGGGGAAACAAAATTAATTTGAACTGACTTTAAAAGTATCATCAATGGTCCAAGTTGCTGTCATTTAATCCATGGATGTATAAATTGCAGATTTTCTTTGTTTCCAACAATTGGAGCAATGTCATCTTGCCTGACGGGCAGTGGGAACCTCCCAAGCCACCCCACACAGGGGCTGTCCCATGATGTCAGGAATAGGTTTGAGGTGCCCAACCTTCCCACACCTGGAGGCTCTGATATCCATTTGGCCAATCAAGAAATTTCAGATGAGAAAATTTTGATGCTTTTGGCGAGGTTTTCGAACTGGTGGCAACAATTCCCAATGGCCTAATGCCATTGGTGAGATTTGCCAAAGATTTGACACTAGACACCTTACTCACTAAAAGCACACGCCCATCAGGCTTGGTTGTCAACGGTTTGGAGCTCTCAGGCCTTGATGCCAAAGACTTGATGCCATGGACTTCATTCAAACCTTTTATACCATGATAATGCTGATTCTCCAATAGCCTGGCAAGACCCCTTGATTTTTAGTATCAATTCATCCAAAGTTAATCCTGGACGGGTGGCAAGGCTCTAAAGGGTTAGCTGATACCCATTGCTCGTTTACCACATGGGTGAGGTCGCATAAGAGATGAGAGGGGCAGCTGGCCTTCTCAGACCCTTTTTAATGGGAACAGAAATGTCACCCATTTCAAGTGGAGGAAGTGCTACCCTAGACTTACACTGATATTCTTACAGCTACTTACTTTGATAAAACAGAGTCTTGAGGCACTAGCATTAGCAACTTACCCATATTGCAAATTCCAATCAAGTTCATTAGTATCGTACTAGATTGCTCCTTAATCCAGAAAACATGCTGTCAAAACTTCCATGACGCCATCTGAGGCATTTAATTCCATCCCCCTCAACACTTTAATAAAAAGCCCAGTCTGCTAATTAGGGTGTCCAGCAAGAGACTTAGTCATTGCAAATTTTTAATATACTTTTTCCACCCTGAACTATTTAGGCACTCACCCTTCTTAGATAGATTGCTAGTTCTTTCTTTAGTTTTTCCTACCTTAAATTTATCTCAATTAGTCGATTATGTTTACACTCTTTGCCATGAAATCCGCCCTCCACGCCAGCTTGCTGATCAATAACAAAGTTATCCAGCATGGCATACTGTCATTCACGAAATAATATTAGAGATCAGTAAGCATACATTTAATCCATGGATCTAATGTCACCCATCACCTTTCACAAGCTTTAAGGCAATTACCTCCATGATTATGATTTCAAATCTTCCGCTTACACCATAGAATCCTAAACCACTTTATTGTCAACTAATCTGTCCCAGATTGGCCACAATTGTAAGTCTGGGGGAGCACCACCTGTGCCGTGACTGCACAGAGTTCCCATTCTGCACCAAAAAGGGGCGAAGAAGGCTGCTGTCCCTCTTGTAACCCATGGAGATTTGGCCCATGTGGTGGACGAGAGGTGGGTGATGGCATACTCCATTAACTTGCCCATTTTCTCCCTTTTGCTACCATGCAAGGGCAATTCCAGCAGATCAGGGGTTGTTCATGGAGGTGGTGACAGCAAGGAGACGCCGCCAGAGGGAAAGTGGTGGGCTTGTATCCCTCCTATAAACTTGGGTTCCACTAAGGAGGCAAGGATTTAAATAAATTGAGAGTGGCATAATTGAGCCAGTCATGGTATGATCAGGTTTAAAAACCCGCCAGAGTGCTTCCCTCCTGCTGAAAATGTGGTCTAACTCAAGTGTAATGTGGGTGAAAAATTCATCCAATACTTTTTGGTATTGACCTTATGTGGCCTGGCCATTGACACAACCAGTTACTTCCAAACAGAGCAATGTTAATCCGCTAAGTGGAATTGAAATGGGAGAGAAAATTTAGTGGCGAAATTTAAGTAAAAGTCAGCTGGCCAGTGGAAAAACAATTTTGCGTCAAGTTAGTTGCAAAATCTCATTTCAGAAGAATCAGTTGTGATCATGATATCCTCAATTCAAACAACCCCAATTTATTCCCTAAGCCCCAAAATACTTAGGACAACTGTCCCTCACTGGTATGGCTGTTGTTAAATTTTCAATATCTTGTTTAATAAACAAATTCTCTTTATAAACTCGATTTCCGGTCCAAAATTTTTACGCTTTTCTGCCGCTGCTAAAACCAAGAACCATGTTTTTGGGGTTGCACAACAACTGGGTCTAATTGGCCATTATAGCGACGTTGTTTCCTACCATACTTAAATGGTTTTATTTAGTAAATGGCATTTGTGGATGTCCACACTTGTGGACGCCCTCTGGCGTCAAGGTGTACCTTTACTATTGTAGATCATTTCTCCTCGTTAAGCAAGGTTCCATGATTTCACCATACGCTCAACGATTTGGGCACCTCAGCACATCAAAGGACCTCCATGGGTATCAAGGAGTTAACTGCGGTGGAATCTTCCACCACCGCAGTGGTCACATTTTGGTTACTAATAGAAATGGTGGTGTTGGTGGTTGTCAGTTTCCGCTCCCTAATTTCTTCTCTCCCCACCTATTACCAGGTCATTTAAAAGCAATACCCCCAGCATACAGGGTTGCTTTCTGGGTTTTTACACACCCTGTCAGGCCAGTCTCAATCTAATTTGTCACTTTTGTTACAATAATCTAATCATTTTATATTTAAAAATAAGTTAGTATAATCAACACAATATCAACTGTCATGACACCAACTAATAAAATTGAGATCAATTTTCCAGTTTGGGCAGGTGGAAACCCAGAGAACAAGCCAGAATACTGGAGTTATAAACGTCCATATGACTTGGTACTTCACTGGGAGGGGAGCAACTGAAAGATGATTGAAAATCACCATTACTAGCATGGCTACTAGTAACCACACAGTTTAAAGGGTAGCAGTGGCAGATTTCGCGGAGGTTGTTTCCTTATGAACACCAGAGGTCAGAATCCGCCCTGAGAAAATGGGTTGTCAAATGCACAGAAGGGTTGCAAAACTTAGCCTACTGGGTGGAAATCACCTCCAAAAGCAGAGCCAAAAATGACGTCATGAGGCATCTAAAATGGGGGTCATCCCTGGGTAACCACCGTAATGATATACCCATTCAAGTAGGGAGGGTAATAAAGTAGTTTATGGTAATATAACCCAGTCGTTACAAAGACTTGAAAACATGGCACTTGTTGAGAAATCAGCTAATGAATAGCCAAATTAAATAAATTTAAAGATCTTCATGTGAAAACCTGTTAATCAAAATTGATAAAAATTGACTGACAACAGGACCTGTGGGGACTGTTGTCTTAAATGCTGGGGGCTTGTGGAATAAGGAAATCAGCATTAACCTTAGTAGACACAAACACGCTTAATTCCGGTGGACCAACACTCTAAGCTACTCACGATGCTAAATTGTCTTAATCTACCTGGTTGAATTTGTTCTCAAATTTCATACTAATTTTCTTACTTCTGGAGCAATTTTGCTTGGCGGATTAACAACAATTCATCCAGCGGATGATTGGTTGTGCTCATGGTCAGAGTAAATATGGGAGGTCCCACTGTTTATTCTAAGGGTTTAACATGCCTAGATTTGTTGGGGATGGGCTCACTTTTCTGGTTGAAAGAAAATAAATTGGTGGGACTTTGATCCAAATGTACAAGGGATGTTTTGATTCCACTTGGTACCAACCTATCACTTTATCCAAACTCAAGTTGGTGGCAGAAAATATTGGGTAAGATGAGCGGTTGCAATCTCTACGCTGGTGCTGTCATCTTACTGCCTCTACCTCCGGAAACACACCAGCATTTTTATGCACCAATCCTGGGTGGTTAGAAGGGGAGGTAGGTCAAAACCCACCTATAGTCTTCCACACGGGCTATTTTTCTCTGGGATACAAGAGAGATGGCCGCTTTCTTGATCTCATTATTCGTTCAGAACAGGAAATCCTCATGGGAGGCACAGGGGGCGCTCCACAGGACTTACACCAATCAGTCACAAACCTTTCAGAGATTGATGACATCCCCTCCTCTCGCTTCCTTGGGATTTGCCTCAGTGTGACCCACGGTTGCTTAATACATACTTCTGGCATGTTATAAATACTTTGGTATGTTATTAGAAAAGTTTACTTCCAAATTAATTACTAGGGAGTCACATACAAGTTTACTTTGTGTAGATAAGTCCCTGGCATTCAGCAACATCAATTGGGCACTGTAAAACCCTATCAATATGAACAGTCTTCTTTATGTTTGATTGAACCATGAAAACAATTGCAGCCATCATTGAGATGTCTCAGCGTTGTTCAAGGCTGCAGGTTATGTAAATTTCTACACCTTCAAGGGTTAAATTAACCTTAGCTTTTCCTATAAAACCCACACCATATTGGTGACGTTGCCCCTAGATTATAGTTAAACACCTATTTCTATTAATTACACTTGGCTGCCAGATAAAAAAATCGTTAGGTAACCAACATCTCAAAGACAAAACTGAATTTCATCATAGGTATTCAAGAACCCAGGAGGAAAGCTTAGATCAAAAGGTATTGCTGCTTCAACATAGAGGGGAAAAGCATAAATAAGAATAGTTTATTGGAAGGGAGAGGGAATATAACCGGACATTGGGTTCATGGTAGTTGTCCCATGTATTCATGAATACTCTTTATAGGTGAAACCAATGTAGTAGACAAGGGCGGCATAACCTCCACTTGTGCTTAATAAAAACTGGTTTAGCCTTTTTAAGACGTTGACTAATTAATATTTAGAAGCTAAATATAATAAAATTAATTGAATTTAAGCTGAAGAAAAATTTAGGGATTAAGTTTTTTGAAAAACTTTTTAAAAAAATATACAGGATGATGAATGCAGGTTATTATACTGAAAGAATGACGAGGGTGAGGCTTAGTAAAGTTCAAATTCCTGAAATGATAATATCTAATATAATACAAAATAACTTTAAAACTTAACTTTCTAAATCAAAATTTTTAATTGTCCAATATTGGGTTTAAATCCTCTAAATTTACCATAGCAATATCAGAATTTATTGTCTCATTAAAACCCCACTTTGACCCAATTTTTGACTTTCTGCTATCAAAACCTTTGTACACAAGACTTTATTACAGGAGTTTACCCCAGGTATCATTTTTTATAACAAGGGTGCTCCTGGTAGGTAGTTTATTTTGATGAGAAATTTACCTTTGTACCATGTACTTTACCCATACCTCTAAGGTTGGAAAAAAGCTTGACCTAAATTTAATGTTCTGTTGTTTCAGTGAGGTTAATGGTTATAGGCTCAGGTAAGGTTGGTGAATGTAGTGGTATAAACGCTGGAATGCCCTTCACTTATCTCTCATCTAGGGTATGTTTAGATAAAAAATAGTGAGATGCAAGGCTCTGGAGCTGTTTCCCCTCTTAGTTCTAAATAAGTGTAAGGTTCTGTCCAGATTAAAAGCAGTAGTGTAAACCTTAAACCAGTATGTTATTTCATTTACCAGCCTACCCAGCCATCTTGGACCAAGCAGTTCACCATGAACTTATGGAGAATTTAGCCACTTATAAAATGATCCTGTCTTGAAGTTTGTGGTCCTCAATGAGATTAGCTTCCTTGCAAGGGCGTTTACTTTTGTGACAATCTTCCCTTCTATTGCAACACACAACTTGGAATTTCCCCTCATACTGTGATCTGATCTGCCCTAACCATCCTTTCTGAGCTTGCATAAATAATGGTCATCATTCTTCCTGAATGCCACATAGCCCTAATTTTCCTTATTGGCAAGATCAAGAACAAACAGATGGGCTATGGAGGCAAAGAAGTTTGATAATGGTGATCTGGCAAAGCTTATTTTGCCAACTTCCTATTTAACCGAGTTAAGCCAACCAGGGTATGGACAATACCAATACATGTAATGGGATAGGGGGAGGTGAAGTATAGCAAGATTTAGGCACCCCAGTTTAGACGAAATACCCCTGTTGCCAGCCAGTACCGCCAGGTATAGGCTTTAGATGCCTTACTCCAAAGGGGTTTCCCCTGTTATGGAGCAGGTGTGGAGGAAGAGGTCCGTATGTAGAAACCAGACTGGGAACCATAATTCAACAAGTTGTTGTTGCATTGGCCTCATGTATCTGCTAGCCAGGCTTGAAAGTGTTCCAGTAGGTGAAGGTGAAATCTGCTTATTGTCCTATGGATGGTGGGTATGGTTCCCTTGAAGGCATCCAGTGCTATGGTGTGTATTGTCCACATTGCAATGGAAACTATTAGGGAGTGGAGAGTGAGTGGTATCGGGGATTCAAATTGGAGTGTGAGGAGGCTTCTGGAGTTTGACAGCTCCTCATCATTTTGGGTTCTTAACAGACACGCAACTCCCGCCATATGGCTCTAGATGGGGGGCATGCTTCGAGGTGGTGGTGCAGGGTGCCATCCCCTCCAAATACTGTGCATGCTGCATGAAGAGAGTTGGAGCGATCTGCTGTTCTGTAGGTTCTTCTGAGGCAACTCCAGGTGTTAGATCTTACCCTTGGATGGAGGAGTGGATGAAGTGTTAGCCTCCATATTGCCTTCTGTGTTGTGAGATTGTATGGAATGTCTAAAGCATCTAGGTAGTTGATTCTCACGATAAATGAGGCCACATCATGTGTGTCCCTCTGGGGGTGGTCCTCTAGTTTCCTTAGCGTGAAGTGGGCTCTGGGCCTTCCCCTTCCCTGACTATTGCTTTAAGAGTGACGGTTCATCCCATGTACCAAATGGTGTGGAGGAGGCGTTTGAAGTAAGGGGTTCCATGTGGGCCCACTGTGTTGGGGCGGTTTGCAAGATATGTGATTAGGATGGACGGGTTGTGTGGGTTAATAGTTTGAGCGCCTGTGCAAAGTTATCCCTCGCCACTCTAGACCAGTGTTGATGTGGGAGGTCTGGGGCTAGGACTTCCTTTATCTAGGTGCCCAATATGCGGTTGGCGTGGAACTCAAAACTCTATTACGCTCATGCCTCCGCTGGAGCATGGGCCAAAAAGTGTTTTCACCTGTACAGATGGCCGGGACCCAGGCCACAATCATCCCTGGATAAGTGCGTGGATTTTGGATATGAATGTAGGTGAGAAGGAGATTGCATGTTTGGGGAACTACAGCATCAAAAAGATGAATGAGTTGGCAACTGTTACTCGCCCCATTAGTCCTGGGGATCTTCCCTTGAGGGAGGCGACGCAGTTGGACACCCGCTGTAGTAGATTGTTCTCAATTGCTTCATTGGCATACTCTCCTGTTTCCAGCCATATCCCAAGGTGGCGGACAGGGTTGATTGTAGGAGGTGATGCTAAGGGTAGGATGATTGAGTTATTCCTTCGTGGGGGTTTGAGGTTTTGGTGTTGTGGCCCAGTTGTTAGTGTACTTGCCAGGTGGATTATTTCTGTTTTCCTTTTGTTGAGCGACGCGTTTCTCACCATGGAATATTCCTTTAGGGTGCGTTTCAGCTGTTGGGAATCATTATTATTAGCAATAACTGTCACGCAGTAATCCACAAAGGCTAGTACCTTGATTGTTGATTGACCTTGTGCAGTTATGCCCATGAGGCGTGAGTCAGCGATGCAAATGAGTGGATCATAACTGAAGTTATACAGCAGTGGGATGAGGGGGTCCCCTTGTTTTAACTCTCTGTGTGGTGTGATCTTATTAGTTAGGAAGCCAGAGCTGCATACAGCCATGGATGCGGATTCTGTAAGGAGCATCGCCCAGTTTATGAATCTGGGTGGGAGTTTGAGGTGCCTAGGAATTTATTTCAGGTATGGCCAAATAACGCAGTCATATGCCTTCTCCTGGTCTAGGAATCCAGTTGCTTTGGACTGGCTTATGTTGGTGACGGAGTGTATATTGGTCCAGATTAAATGCCCTGGTATGAACCCAAACTGATTGGGTGACAGGACTTTGGAGGCTATTGTGCCTAATCTGGTGGCTAGAATTTTGTAAGTAGTTTTTTATCAGCGTTGGAGAGTGCAATTGGGCGCCAGTTGGCCAGGTTCAGTTTGTCGCCCTTCTCAAACAGGGTTATGACATGTGAGTCCTGGCAACCAGGTAGGAGTCTGTCTCCAGCAGGCACTGGTTCATTGATGCCAAGAGGAGTGGGGCGATTTGCTTGAAGTATTTCTTGTAGAATTCTTAGGGTATCCCACCAGGACCTGGGCATTTCCTACATGGTGCACCGCAGACTATGTTCCAGAGCTCCTCCTGTGTGATTAGGTTTAGGAGGTTATAGTCCAGCGGTGCGCTTTGTATTCTGGCAGTGTGTATAAAACTTTGATTTTTTGGGGTCAGTTGGGTGCCGCGGTATAGTTCAGTATAGTAGCGGTGTACTTACGCCTTGACCTCCGTTGGGTCATTTTCCATGGTGCCATCATCTTTGCGGACCTGTGTGCATGCAGGCTGGTTGCCACAGGAGTGAAATTGGCAGAAAGACGTCAAGTAGGTTTCGCCTTTTTTATGAAATTACCTTTTCTTGATACTTTGATTCTGTGCTGGTGTTCAAAGATAAGGGCATATAGGAAGGTGCATACTTCCGTCCATTTGCGCCCCCAGGTGGGGCTATAACTGGACTTTGGGGTGTTGATCTCGAGGTGGTCCAGTTCTTCCAAGGTGCGCCTAAATGTGGCTGTGCTAGTGGTGTACTTATGCAAGGCAAGATGGAAAGTTTTATTTATTAGTTCAACTTTGAATTTTTCCCAGATTTTGATGGGGTCTGATATGAATGGGGTTGCAAATTCTGGGTTTGTAGCCTCATATTTGACCAGTCAAATATTTTGGGCAAATTTATGTTTTCTAGGTGTAGCTTCCTCAAGGCCAACTCATGTGTGGAAGTTTGGGTTGGCAAAAGCTGCACCAAAATGAGTCAGTGGTCAGATAAATTAATCTTTCTTGTTGAGAAGTTGGAGATGTTCAAGCGGTGGATTTTTGGGGTAAGTATGAAGTTGATGCAGCTCATTGAGATGAGCGTTCCCTCACATATGTTGGGTGGATCATGTGGGGAAGGAGTGGTGACCTGGGGGGAGGGTTCATGTAAGCCAAGGGATGCCTTCATTGCACAGAATTCAATGTTCCCCAGGGAGTATCCCCTGGGGTTAGGCCATTGATCTGTGTTGGGGTTATCCAATCAGTTGAAGTCACCCAACAGGATGGTATCTGGTGGAAGGGTGAGTGTTGAGATGGTCTCAAGGAATTGTTTCCTTTCAGCTGCAGTGCACAGTGCATATATGCATGCTATTAAGATTGTATCCTCTTAGCTTGCGATCATTGCTATCAGGATGTGACTGTGCAGATATGAGGTGTAGGAATTCAGCTTTAATTTGCTCGCTGGTGCTACGCCTGCTGGATCCCACAAAGAGTTTTTAATAAAAATTTTATACAAAGCACTAAAAATAGGGTTTTTTATAGAATTTATTAAAAGTGAGGGGGTAACAATAAGCAATACCTTTCTGATACTTGACGATTTATATTTATACTGATTTAGGGGGTTGGAAGGGATTCAAGTATAGTTTTAGAATAGCTGCAATGCATTCCAAATTAGAAAATATGGGTGTCAATCATATCAGTTCGTGATGTAAAGTTAGTTAATTTTTGGTAAATAGACGTTGGGATTTTGGGGCAGAATATACCCATGCAGCAGGGTTTTGATGTACCCAAACCAATTATCACTCAAGAAGAATTTCTCACCTCAGGGGCCTGCCACCACGCCTATAAAAGGAGGTGGCCACCGCTCAGATGTGAAGGACTTGGTGCTGGTTGGGGGAGTACCTTCTGCTGGTTTCCCCAAAGTCTGTTGAGTGATCGGCAAAATCTGATCATTTAATTTTTAATGAAATTGGCTGTGCAGGTTTTGAACTGGTGTTAACCCAGTTTGCGGGTTACACTGAGAATTGGCCAGGGTCTTTTGGCCGATTTCCCTGAGATTTTTACTATTATTAAAATCGTTTGTAACAGCATTGGACAATCACAAATGGCTGACATTTCCCCTTTTTAGCTAAACATAACCAAAGACATTCTTGTTTTTCATCTGCAGAGGCAAATGTCTAACATGAGGAGAAGTAAGTATTTAATTTTTGTTTTTTGGATGACCACCCCACAGTGGGACGTCCATACTGACTGGGATGGTGAGACCCTGGCTGACCAGGATCCGCTTCCACTATAGGCATTGGGTTTCTTGGATGGCCAAGATATCTAAAAGGTATTTTTGCAGGAAGTCCAGCTTTTTGGCTTGGGGCGCTTGAGCCCTGGCTCCCACAATGTTTAGAATTCCTATTAACACTGATGTACCCGCAGCGCCTCAGAAGCAGTTGGGAGGGCCGTCTGGCCTTAAGTCAGTATGCCATTCATTGAGCTTTCTCCGTTACATTGGGCCTGTACACTCTTTGTCATCATCCAATTCCTCACCCTGTGTCACTTTCACGCAGGTCTTGCACTTTTTAGGGTTTGTGTCGGATTTTCCTGCTCATGACTCATGGTGGTTTGGTGCGGTGTGCTGATTGGTTTTCGTAGTTGCAGTGTTCAAATTTGTAGAATTGGATCCCACATTACCATCCATTTTGGGACTGAATTGTCATGTTAAGTTCGTTTAGTTGATGCCACATGGTGATTCAGTCAAACTGTTGAGAAAATTTTCAGCTTGGACATTCTGCTCTGATTGGGTGTCTCAGTTAATTTCCTCCATGTCCTCCTCATCTTGGGCATTCTGCTCTGATTAGTTGGCTTGGTTGA
Source organism: Massospora cicadina (assembly GCA_022478985.1). NCBI lineage: Eukaryota > Fungi > Entomophthoromycota > Entomophthoromycetes > Entomophthorales > Entomophthoraceae > Massospora > Massospora cicadina. Next base: position 95,363 of record JAKSZP010017252.1, read on the forward strand.
TTTCCTCTATGCTCTAATGAATTTGGCCAGGGGCAATGGATGAGTCTGCAAGTGATACATCCTGGCCGCTGCCCGTTTTCAGGCCTTCTGTACCATCTTGCATAATTTGGGTGATACTGTGTCTATGAGGATGTATTGCCCATCCTCTCCCCAGAGGAAGGCGTAGTTGGTGTCAATTATTTTGGCGAAATCTTTTTCATCTTTGTCCATGGCATTATCACATAAGTCTGGGGCCAAAATGCCCTCTTTCATGGGGCATGTGTGTTTCTTGTGCCCCAATGCGTTGCAGTGGTTGCAGATAGGCAGTGTGCGTTCTGATGTGACGTGCGATATATTTGACACTCCCCCATCTGGGAGGTAAAACACCGCTGTGTGTGGGATTCTTGTGAGGTCTGCTGCCACCTCAGGGATAAGGTTGATCATGGCGATTGCCTTTCCTGTGCACAGGTTTGGCATCAGGTGAAACCACTATAGTTTGAGTTATTCAATTTCTCCATAGATGGCAAGTTTATGTCAGATCTCCTCCTCAATTACCTTGCGGGGAAGGTTGGTATGGAGCAAGTCACAGGAGAAGAACAAAGTGTTCGCTTTGTTCCATCTGGTTCATGCGGTGTGCACAATTTGGTTGCCCTCAGGGAGGGCAATTTCAACGCAGACTTTTGCAGCGGCGTCTGCATCTTCTTTGGGTTCAGAGATCATATTGATCCAGCCACGGTGGATAGTATGGGTGGTAACATACATAACATGGGGAAAAGGGAGGTCTGTGCCACTCCCACTTTCTCTCATAGAGTTGGAGAAATAACCTCTAGAAAAAATCGGAGGCCATGATCTACCTTTGATAGGTTTTGGTCATATTGAATTTCCAGGTATAAAATTTGTTTTGTGGTGAACTCCACAAACCTGGAAGGTGCCTGAGTTTGTGGTTTCTTGATGGCATTGGTTCCTGGTCCCCCTCCAGGGTGTTTCTGGCCCTTTGGCGCACCGTTTGTCCATTGCCTAGTATGGCTTTCGCCCATTTTAATTGGGATTTGTTGAAATCTCCCATCTTTTTGTGTAATTATCAAAAAGCTGTTTAAATTAGGTCAAGACAACTAATGTTATCATTACGGGAAAAAGAAAATCATATTTCACTAACTTAATTTATGAATCTAAAACTCTTATAATCAGAATACAAACAAAATGATTGGCTTCAGGAACAAAAGAGCAAAATTTAAATGCAACAAGTTTTGAGAATAATAGGGGTACCTACTTGCATTCTAGACGGTTATAGAAAAGATGTTTGAGGCTGTGTTTTATAAAATAAACCTGTCAATAGCTCATTTTCCGTGAACTCCAAAAAACAATTTTACGCGTCCCTTTATAACTAAATAGTAAACAAACAAAAAATGCTTTAAGCAACTTTGTCCTCTTATTGTCTCAAATCTAATCTCTAAAAGAACAACCTAATTTAGTATCCAAAAAAACATATTATTTTTATATATGGATATCTCTAGACCTGGAAAATAACTATATATTAATTTTACAATTTTGATAAGGTGATAGTGTCCCTGTGTACTATCACAAAAGTTCAGACCCTTTTGATCTCCTTTAGCATTGTATTCAATATAATTAAGGCATTATATTTTGCCTTACACAATCTAACAGGCTTGCAAACTTACCTCCAGGCGCTCTTCTGTCCGTGAGCCCTCACCTGGGCCCTGTTACCCAACTGCTTGATGGCCTATTTGGAAAGACCCTTACATCATATTTAAATTTTTAATTTTATTTGAGGTATGCTGACTAGGGAATGGACGTTACCAAAGCTTGAAGAGCGAAAAAAATGAATGAACAAACCTACCCAAACAGAATGATTTGATCTCCCAAAACGAGCAGTCAAAACACAACTAAACGAGAATACAACCAACCAGGTGGAACAGCGATGAGTCGCTCAACCCACTATGGCAGAAGGGGGAGAGGGATTGGGTGGCTCATCCTCAGTATCAGAGTCCTCCTCATAGGCAAGAGAGTGGGCCAAAGTAGAGAGCAATGGTGTGGGGTGATTAGCGATATGGGGAACGAGTTGACTGATGGTCAGCTGGTCATCAAAATTACCTGCATGAATAATTGCACCTAGGTATTTAGAAAATTAGTTCTAAGCATGAAAGAGGATGGAATGAAGCTGGGATAATAAGGCTACAGTGGCGTGGGTGGCTTTTGTCTTGGCCTGCAAAGTGATAGAAGCTTTCTGGATGGTGGCCTTTGCTTTTTGTGAAGGGTAAGGATGTCATGTTTGCCATGCAGGGCTATTGTTGGAGCAATAATGGGAGGAGGGAGATCCTTGCAAGTATCACTATTGACAAATCGGCCATCTCATTGATGGTGCTAATATCTGAATGAACAGCTGAAGCAACAGCGAGCTGGTGTTCAGTATGGAACACAAGGGCGTTCAGCCAGGGGCATATAAACGCTGAGGGACCTAAATGATGTGCTGTACTTGGATAAATTTTTCAATTTGGGCTTTAGAGTCTTCAATCACATTGCCCATTTCATTGGTTTCATCTAATGAAGTCTATAGATTCAAGTTGTAATTAAAATTAGAGTTAGTGAATTGATAGGTTGTAGCTGTCAATTGAAGAATAATGTGGGATCAAACTATTTTCCAAGACAATTTTCTGATTGAATGAGGCACAGGTGGCACTGGAATGAGGATGGGGCTGATGGGCAGCTGCGGGCCCCATAGCAGCAGGCTTTGGGGGAGGGGGAAGGATTGTACCCCATACCAGAGAGGAAGTGGGGTGTGTGGAAAATTGGGGGTCAGATGGAGACAACGCAGGTCCAGCTGAAGCATCAAAAGATGGCATTTATTCCTCAGTGATCCAACTCAAAGTAGGACGGACAGATGGTCCGTCCACCCTCAACGTGGGCCCAGAATGGGTGGTTGGGGGCAGAAGGAATGATGGCGTGGGGGGAATCAATAAAGCAATACTGTTGAAATTTGAGCTAATCATAGTGAATTCTTGAGGTCCAGTGAGGCGAGCAGCCCCATTGGGGACCACAAACTGAAGGATGGGGTCGGAGCCTTATGCGACCAAAACTTCCATCAACTCCTGATGGAGCACCGCGGGGGAAGGTGAATGGGCAACCATGTGAACTGAACTACCAAAATGGTGTTGGTGGGGAGCTGAGTGCGCATTGTGGGGATAGGGGTGCTTTGGAAAACCAGGGGAACAGTGGCCGCAGTGGCGGCATCAGCTTCACAAGTGAAGCCTAGATCAAAATACTTCTTATAGGGGCTAAACTATACAACTGGCTGGCAGCATCACCGCCTGGGCCAAGTCAATAATGACTTTCTCTTCATATGGGAACAATATCCCATATATTTGACCTGAAGGCCAAAAAGCAGCTGGGGTTGGGGGAGAATGAGTGGGCTGAGAGGCACTGCCTGGGCACATGCCAATGGATGGCGAGATCCTTGGGTATATTGAACCAACCTGATTATTTAGTGGAACTTGAAGAGCCAGTCTGAGCGTGCTTTCTCACCGGATGTAAAATATTGGGTGGGGTTTTCCGCTGCCACACACAGGAGCAGTTGGTGGAGAATATGAGGTCATTGGGTAATGAACGGTGGAGATAGGCGTAGGCTAGTAGACTTGTTTACTTTTTTAAGTAAAAATCGCTCAAAAGTTAATCTGAATGGAAAGAAAGTACCCTTACATCATATTAGACATAGTTCTCTCAGCATTATCTTCCCTTAATTGAATTTGATAGAGAAACTTCATGATAGAGTTTTGCCTGCTTATTACAAATACATGGCCACTCTCTTATTATTCATCTTTTATAGTATGTCCTTGATGATGTAAGACACTTGTCTCTTCCCTTCATGTAATCCATCCTCAGTTTTTTCCCACTTGGTTCAGCTTCACCTGAGTTCTGACAGGTTTGTTTCCAGAAAGAGCTAAGATGATGAACAAGACTTTCCCCATGTGAATCCAAAGGTGTTATTGATCGTAGCTGAACGGGGACCAACCATGTAATCCCTTCAGATTTCGCAAATGGTGGCCGCTTTTCCAAATATTCTCTCAGTCTGATTTACTGACATATTTGTACCTCAGTCAATTCTTCATTCTACCTTGGAGGAATGTCTTCAACTGGTAGAAAAATCAGCCACCCTGAAAAATTCCAAGGATGACGCCTATTCAGCGCTTTAGCCCTCAACTGAAAGGAGAATGGCAGTCAGGGATTATTTATGTATGTTCCAAACCCCTAGCAAAGCCGCAAATGGTACTCCTCATATTGTGCGCCTGGTACAAAAAAACCTACATCTAGATATCCTCACCATAATGGCTACCACTTACATAGGGCTAACTTGGAAAAGGATTTCTCAGTAGCCACCCCAGTATAAGGTCAATTAGCTTTGGCCTAAGAAAAGTCATTATCGCTACTCCCCACAGAAAGTACTGTGGACAAAGGGGGTAATTAAATCCAGTTGCCACCTAGAGAGACATTTAGAACAAGGAGAAACTGTGAGCCCCAACTCTCACATGAAGCCCCCTGACCAGGCATCCTCAAACAGCTTTGTGAACCCACCTACAACCTTTGCCTGACCCCATACATAACTCTTCTATCATTAGAGAAGTTTTTGTATTACCTGTTTTTGTAATGATCAAAAATGTCCCAGTTTTTGACTGCCATCTTGCCTAAGGATTGGCAGATCCAAAATCAGCGCCAAAGCTTTGCAAGGTAGAAGTTCCCTTGAGGTAAGAGTTTTGACTCCATGTACTCACTAATTTAACCTTGGATTTAGGAAAATTTGAAAACGAGAAAAGATGCACAGGTAAGCAAGGATTTTGGCTCTGAAATTAGCCTTGTTTATCTATAACAAAAATAATATGCTGACGAGTTCAATCCTAATAGCATAGGGCACTTCAAACAACACAAAAAAACCAGAGTATTCAATGGATCAGTTCGCCATCAAATCCCAACTTTTTGTTAAGGATACAAACTTGGTTCATCACAGTACCAGGTGAAAAAAGGCAAGAGCGGCCCCAAGGCCACCAGAGAGACCCACATGAGGGCGGGAAATGACAAAAAATTCTGAACTAAGTTCAAAATAGCGTGTGCCCGACCTTAAAAAGGTCAGCCATTCCAGGGAGCCCATCTCACACTATCCTTTACGCCCCTAAGAGCATAAAGAATAGCTCAGTTAGGGCACAACCCAGCGCCAAGCCCGTATGAACCAAAAAACCCAAAATAGCATATTAACTCAAGATTCAGAAATCCAAATCTTGAGTTGAAATGTAATGATTGGTTCACAATGATAATTACAGTTTGTACCATTTCCACTAAGATTTTAGAAAAAGGCGCTGTAATAGAGTTACCAGAGGGCTCTTGTTTTTAAAGTGTAGCAAAATTTATGGGATAATAGTATATTACTAGAGATAAAAGGGTGAGGAGAGACAGAGAGCCTAGATACAGGATCCAGTAAGCTGATAAGAGATTTTTATTAGGTAATGAGGGACCTATTGTGGTTTACCAGTAATTTGTTAAATTGACATCTGTAGAGTAGCTAACGAATAATCCTTAAAAATAACCTATAGAATAATATAAGAAGGAGGTAAAGTTTATCCTTATTAATTTTAACTTGGTGATATATGTAGCTTTTGCCTGAAAAGTCCATCTATCAAGTTATCATTTGCCTACACTGGCATGATCTTCAAAAACTAACTTGGTTAGTTGAGGGCTTAGCAGAGGAAATAAGATTGGCATCCTTACTAGAATGAGATAATTAAAGATCCATTGATATCAGTTTATCAGGTAACATTTAGGTTTGGTTGAACTTAAGTCAACTGAGGGGTGAACTTGATCAAACAGATTTGGAAAAGGATAAATATCAACAACACCCTTTGCAAGGTCTTGCTGAGGAAGATGATATGATCTAAAGAAATGGCTATGCACGAAATTTATAATGGAATTATAACAATTTACTTTATATTATTCAAAAAATCATCAATGTACCCCCAATATGGACCAGACCAGCTAATTTCAAGTTTATGGTTCCTACACTCAGGTAGTGATGGTAGAATAAAACTAAATCGCCCAGGGAATATTCTAGAGAGCAGGTCTTGGAGCATCGGTTTACCATCTTTCTATAAAGTAGTATTAATTTAGGTCTTGTAAAGATAAAATGGAGGCATATAATCTCAGGTTTATTGCTGTAAGGAAATCTCTAAACTATCTGGGATAGAAAATTTAAAAGATAGGTTGTGGTTAGAAGTCAATAAAGGTTTATAACCATAAGGAGCTTGGAAAGTAAACACCTCAATCATACTATGATAACTGAATTATTACACTAGTAAAGCGCTTAGAAGAAAATCATTTCAGTGCACTGGATCAGAAGTTGTTAGCTTTGCCAAGAAAAATATAAAAGTATCAGTGATACGTCCTAATGTAATGTTAGTGACCAGATGATAGAGTGGTGAAAAGGTTTTTTACGGCTGAAATGGAAGTTAGCTCTTATACTATGGATGAGATAAAATCTTTGCCATTTTCAGATAGGAGTACTTCAGGACAGCCATGTTTGGAAAAGAATTGCTGGTATAATAGAGAGCCATGGCTCTAGTAGTGGCATTAGGCACAGACATGGCCTTTACCAGCTATGATAATGATCAACCGCAAGGATAATATACTGATGCCCATATACTGCTGCAGAAAAAGGCCAACTACATCAATACTAATGTATAAAAAGCAGCCCAGGAGATACAAGAACAAATTGGATTTGTAGATTGTACTTATCTTCAGTGCATCAAGTTAAACAAGTTTTGAATCGTTGTGACATATTTGGCCATGTTTTCTCAGTAGCATTTGCTTTTCAACCATTCAAGTATTTTCAAGCCTATGTCCAAGGTGTTTATGAGTTTCAATGATGTTTTCAGTGAAAACTGAAGATCGAAGTTAAGATTAAAAGGAAGTGCTTATTTGTTTTTTAAAGTTCTATTTCTAACTTTAGTATCAGAAGCTTTTTTTATCTGGGCTTAATGTCAAGTTGCTTTTAAATCCATAGATTAGGTTAAGTACGAGATCCAAAAAGCCAGTCCTCTTCAAGATTAGTCATATGTAAATAAGGAGTTGGGGCACAAAATCTGCATTCTGTGAATGGGTACTGATCAATAGACTATGGATAATCATATTTTTGTAACCTTAGAGCCCACCGAGCTAACTTCCCATCAGTTTCCTTCATATAAAAAGCTAACTAAGGGAATAAAGGTGTAACAATTGTATAATTTTTACTGTACAAAAAGGGATGGAAGTGTTTTATGTCAATTAACTTGGCAAGGCATTCACGTTTGGCATGGAGTGGTTCCGTTCTACCCAAGTAAGTTCTTGCTAAAATATGCAATGCAGTGTTCCACTTGATCAGCATTCAACTGAGATAAGTTGGCACCTGCAACGGTATCACTAGAATCAATAATAAGAACAAAAGTCTGTTTGAAGTGAGGGTTTATTAAAACATAGGCAGTTAATAAAGCGTTGAGCAAAGAGAAAAGATTGTTGTTGTTCAGGTACCTAAACAAAAAAGGCACATTTCTACCTATTAGATCTACTAAGGGTTTGGAAAGGGTAGCAAATTGGAATATAAACTGTCAATAATGATCCTCCATTTCAAGAAATACTTAGTATCGCATAGATTTGTAGAGTGAACTTTTGTTCTATGGTGGATACTTTGTCCAGAAAAGATAAATACCTTGCCAAATCACTTTGTGTCCTAAAAACTTCATTTCTTATTAAAACATTTACATTTAGAAGGCTTTTAAGGAAGCTCCATGTAGCCGATAAAATACCTGACAAAAATGATCAGATTGAGCCGTGAAAGTTAAGGATAGACAATAACATCATCAAGGTAGCTAGTATGCACATTAGCATAAGGTCCCCAAACAGGTAATCCATGGCCTGATGAAATATGGCAGGGTGTTGCATAACTTTTGCAGCTTTAAAGTGGACTAAAACAACACTTTATTTGAAATAAGAGCACACTAAGTGCAATCTTTAGAAGAGAGGTCCATTTGCCAGTAGTCACTGAATAGTCCATCTCAGAATGTTACTGTGAGCTGGCCAAGGATCTCAGAATATCATTGGATCAAAGGAAGGGGTAGCTTTTTAAAAGCGATATAATTCAGTTATTGGTAATTTTTATCAACCCAATGAGTCCCATATTTATATAATTAATAAGGGATAAACCAAGGCTACGTATTCTACTTTCTTTGTAAAAAACCTCCTTCTTCATATTCTCACGTTCAGCTCTTAATCCTCAGTTTTCCTCAGTAGTTTCAACCCTTACTGCCTATTACTTCTCTATTTGCTATCAATTTAATGGGTTTTATACTTTTCTCTCACGTTGCAATCACTAATTGCAACAAATTCAATTCAAGACTAGGTAAGTTTGATAATTTCTTTTAAGTAGATTAGTGTGCACCCAATGTCATGTAGCAGTTGGGCTAGCAAAGTAAAGGGCACATGTTTGGGCTCCACACCATCCAAAGTTCATAAACGCCCCAGTGACACTGACAGCCTAGATACTAATAAAAAATCATCAGTGAATTTATTTGCGGAGATTTTAGCCTGACAAGCAAAATGAAAACAGTTCATCAATGCTCCGCATTCCCAGCCCCTGTCATCATCAGAGCATGGGGTTCAAGTTTTCCTGGATATTAATCAAATAGCTTTGGGAAAAGTTCTGTGGAGATGCGCACAACCATTTCCCAGCTGCAATATATGTTGCACCGCACTCCATGACATGGTTGGTTGGACCTTGGGTTTGAAAATACACAAGCAGCGGACGAAACTTCACAGGTGCATATGGTGGTAGAGCTCTAAGATGGTCCTCAGGTAGTCAAGACGAAGTGCACTTGGTGGACCAAATCAAACTAAATTTTAGTTACCTTTGACTTTCTCCCCACAACGATAAAGTGCACAGTGCTGGAGCTCCACCTCATGGATGGGCTTAAAGTTATGAGGAACTCTACTCCTTCAAAATCCAACGCTTTACGCTTATGCCAAACCTGTGCACAGGCAAAGCAATTGCTGTAATCACTCCATCCTCATTCATATTGGAAGAATTGACCCAAATCCCCCACACTGCAGTTGTGTTTGTTGACAGGCAGGAATCCTGTCCGTTCCATCACAATGGATAGTGCGCCCCCTATATCACCTTTTGTAAAGCTTTTTGCCACAAGGCCCATACATGCCCCACCAAGGAGGGCATCACACAAAACGAAATCCCACCCAAAGCGATGGGAAGTGCAGATTCCCATTATGAACTGGCTATTGAAACTGATGCCGCCTTCCCAGGGGTGTGCGGGGGTTTTACATTCAGGTCAAAACTGTGTCCCTGCAAGAGCGCAAAAAGGACAAGCAGTCTCGTAGAGCAGCAGCCAAGGAAGCAGCCAAAGCCACATCTGTGATCCTGCCTGCCCAGACCCAGGATGACATCAAGTCATTTTCTGCTGAAGCGGCTCATGAATCCATTCACCAATCAGATTGAGCCAACCAACCTGAGGACCCAATGGGTGAGTCAGATTTTCCTGAGCAAAATTACCTAGCCTCAATCAAAACTTATTCTACCACCCATTTCACACCCAAATTTTTGACAACCTGCGATGATGTACTTCAGGAGCACAGCAATTTGAAAATTTGAAACAAATTAGCAAAAAATAACACCAAAGCTGCAACTACATCTAAAGCTACGGATTCTTTTAAGACCTCTTATTAAGGACCAGAGATGAGGTCTAAAAAATTTGCCACCGAGAAAGTGGCAAAGGATGTGTAAGGGTGCCCTTCCCATCGCATCTAAGGTGCGCTAGGGGAGCCTTCACAATGGGTAGTTGAACATCACTGGACTCAAGGTCTCGCCATTTTGGGCTAGGAAACTGAGTTTTTAATAAAATAATTTACCTGTGGACATCCTGGCCATTCAGGAAACCTTTTTCCACACAGTTTTAAGGAAACATGGGCAATCATGCTCCTCCCCTTCCTTTCTTTTGGTCGCTGCACTGTGGGGTGCTTATATGTGCAACCCATAATTTAAATTTATTTCTAAAAATTTATACCTTGATGGCCATGTGCTTGTAGTGTCCTTTTTGTGGGATGAAGAAGTACATGCTACTATTAATATTTATGCCCCAACCTGTGTGCGGGATCACCAGGAATCCTCTCAGCCATTACTTCCCTCCCACATCCTCCAGACCCATTTATGGTGGGCGACATGAATTGCTGGGCCAACCTGGCCACTGACCGCTGGCCTTCTGAGCCTGCCCCCGCAGGGGCATGTCAAACTTCATGTTCTATAAGCCACCTTGGGGCTGTTTGATACTGTTAAATTTTGATGGTCGACTTGAAAATAAACCCTTTGATAAAAACCATCAATGCTAATAGATTTGTCCCATTGATGGATCCTTTGATTCTCCAAATTTATTTACATAACTAAATTCATTCCAAAACCACCTCAATTGTACTTAAATCTTCCTGATTATCATAGCTAATAATAGTTATAATATTATTATATTATGGCTGACTATTGGATCCACTTGGGCGAACCAAGTGAATTTATGGCACAAACCTAGTTGCATTTACAATTTTAATACAAAAATGATTAATGAGTCCTATTTTTAATGTATTTAATTATCTTAATCAGCACAATAGTAATTGCACATGGACAGCTTGAATAGGGAGTATTTAGTATTATTGAGAGGCCTGCCAACGTCCCAATTGGGGTGCATCATAATTCAAACTCTATATTTTTATTCTCCCCATTTATTGTATTCCATCAACTGTATGACAAAATGTAATTGGGCTGATTGAGAGGCGAATTTACACCACTGAGGTGCTAGTATTAAGCCTGACAACTTCCCTATTATGAGAGTAGTAGTGCCTCCAATCGGGCTGAAACAATTGTAATTCAGTTAAACAAGGGATGAATTATCTTAATGATATTTTAATAACCACTGCCATAATACATAGTGGATTGGCATGGTTTTAATGAACTCATCTAATAGATGAGTATGGCCAGGAGACGCCCTAGAGGTACAAAATACTGGCGCATGGCCCTAAAATAAAATCATCATTTATCCATACTTTCATATTTTTGTCTTATCTTTATTCGATTTTCATAATAAGAAGTGTAGACTTAAAATTCAGGTGAGCTTGTCATAAATACCTGTGTCTGGAGAATTCATGATTATAGAGGGAAAATATACCCAAAATAAGACCAGAAGTGTCATTTATTGTTTTTTAGCTTTGTGAGCTTCCTAATGATTAGGAAATACTATAAGACAAAATAGCATAATCAAGGATTTATCAGCTGAAACTCTTTTTGACAATCAAAATAAGATATCATTAATATGAGAGCTAGCACTCAATTTCTTACAAGTGGTGCTCACTGAAATTCATTTTACACTTTTATTAAAAATAATTTATCCAAATTTCATGCGGATTCTGCCAGAAGATACAATGAAAATGGCATGGAAACTAGTGCTTGAGAAATCAGTATGTACTTCACTGCACACCAGAATACTGAGTAGAGTACTTCATACTCCTTGGATCTAATCACGGCGGGAGGAGGGCATGTGGACACAACAGGCCCTATCAAGTTTACCTACAATAGTGTTAAGGAGATGATGGAGGCCCTATTCCATGGCTACAGGATTGGTTCATCGTAGATGGACCCATCTTTTGGGCCATTCTACTACTTGAAGAATCAGGCCTTGAAGATGGAAATGTATATGTGGTACTGAGAGGCGACTATGGCAACTCTGGCCAAACGTCTCAACTGTACACAAGCAACAAACGATTTCTTGGTTAGCTTCATACAGCCCTCAATCAAGCACACCCAAATGGTATGGCTTGGCAGAAACGAGAGCTTGCAGAAGTACACTGAGTTCAAGAGGAGGAGCGTCCTTCCCAATTGACTTATTGGGTAATCTGAATTCCAGCTATACTAAAGTTAGAAAGGATATCGTCAGTAATATGGAACAGGTCAATGATGCACATAGAAGAGAAACCACTTTGGAAGATCAACTCAATAAAAAAGTTCCAAAAATTGCAGCTGAGGTTCTCTCATTATATGTACTGACCAGCGGATGTCATAATAATATCAGCAATGCTGCCAGAAATTGGAGAATTACTTTAAATTTCTATCATCTCAGACTGAACGTTTAATCGATGATGCCACATTTGCTCAGAAAAATCACTTGGGGTTGAAAAACATGCATGTTCAACTCGATGATTATGTCTAAACTGAGTTGGGTGTATTGCAAAAAAGCATCAAAAATCTGGCTGCTATGCCAGTAGGGCCAAATTAACGATGAAGAATTTTCACAAATCCATGAAGAATTTACGGAACTTCGTTCAACATTTTTTCCTTGCAAACGTAGAACATCAGGCTTACTAAAGAAGAGCAAAATCTTCAAACAAAGTTATCAGCAACTAATGACCATGTTGCTAATCCGACTGAAGATTTGAAGCATATACTGGCTTCTCAACTTATCTTTTTAAAAGAGCATGATGATCAAAAAATGAAGTCAAAGACTAGTTGGAATATCTTGGGTTTGGTATCAATAAAGAAGGACTCTGACCCCAGCCATTAAAAATTGGATGCAATATTAAAGATGAAATGACCTATATCCAAGCGCAATATACAGGTTTTCCTGGCATGATTGGTTATTATTACTGATTCATTGCCAATTTTTCACAAATTGGAGAGCCGTTGTTTCATCTGCTTAAGGACAATATTGTATTTGAATGGAATTGGGCCTGTCAAGAAACATTTAATCAGCTCTGATCAGTCTAACAATGGACCCAGTCCTATGATATCCAGACTACAAGAATGAGTTTATTTTCCAAACTAATGCATCACTGACAGCAGTCAGAGCTTATCGCCTCAAATAGGTGAAGATGGCGTGGAACATCCAATTGCCTTTGCTATTTGAACCTTAAACGTCCATGAGTGGAACTACACAGTGACAGAACTGGAATGCTTGATGGGCATATACACCTACAAGCGGTTTCAGTTTTATCTACATGGCACTCACTTTATAGTTGTTACAGATCATTCATCCCTAAGATGGTTGAACATCTTGAAGGAACCAGAGGGTCAATTAGTGCGGTGAGCACTCAAGTTTAAGCCTATAATTACACAATTAAACATCATGCAGGAGTGAAGCACCAAAATACTGACTGCCTATCCCATTTACCTACGAACGCTATTGTCAGTTTAGACACTGATAAGCTATTTCAAAAAATGGTGAGTGGAGAATTCCAGGATGAGCCCAAATCAGTTCGAAAATTGTTCATGGATTTACAAAAAGGCACTTTGATCAAAAATAAAACATTATACAAAAATTATCAAAGGGAAAAAGGTCATTTTTCCATGACCCTTGGCCTGAACAGATTTAATAATGGCAGCACATAAGGCCATAGGTCATGGTGAATTTAAGAAACTGAAGGAGCTTCTTAGATGATACTACTACTGGGAGTCGGTGCACTTTGATATACAAGAAGCACTAGATTGTTGCATCAAATGATAAGGCGAAAACTGTTCTGAAAGAGCATATCTTACCAGCTAGTTTGGCACAAGTTTTCTTGGCATACCATATCAATAGATGTTGTTGGACTACTTCCCACTAGCAATTCTAAAGCCAAGTACATCATCGTGGCTATTGACCACTTGAAAAAGTGGGTTGAAGCTAGGACTAATTGGGAAGTAGGTGCAGCAACAACGGCCAAGTTTATCCTTGAGAATGTTATCCACAAAAAATGGTTGCCCACAGGTAGTTTTGACCAATAATGAAAGTAATTTCACGTCCTACGTTATTACAAAGCTTAACCAGCTGATGGGAGTAAATGGTGTACTCTCTGCTACCTACCTTCCAGAGACAAATGGAACAGTTTTGCGCATAAATGGGACACTTGTGAACATTATCCAAAAATTAACTACAAGCAAACCATCTGAATGGAGCACATTTCTAAGCTCAGCCATGTTTGCTTGCAACATATCATATCACTCTGCAAACAAGATGTCACCATTTCAGGTCTTATATGAAAGACATCTGGCCCTACCATCACTGCTTTATTTGGTCCTAGAAGATTCTGGTGTAAGCAGTTATCCTCAATACATCAAGAAGCTTGCAGATACACTAATTAAATTGCAAGCTCAAGCCTTTGACAACAATTCTGCTGTTAAAAAGGCCCAACATGAAAAGGATTCAAAAGACTGATATGATTTGACCAACTTCAAAGTTGTAGATGAGGTACTATTCTGCAATATGCATGGATCAGGCTGAATACAAAAATTAAATCGCATTTGGGTTGGCCCATCTAAGTTTATCAAGAAAATTTCAAGGTTTGTTTATACCATCAACGAGGTTAAAGCAGGCCATATATATATTTGAGTCCATGCAAAAATTTCCTAAGAAGATTTAGGAAGAGGGCCAATTAGGAAAAGAAAATAAAACTAAGTATAAACAATTATAGGAAAATTAAAAAAAAGAAAAATAATAATAATAATTAAAAAACTAAGAAAAATAAATAATAAACTTTTCTTTCTCGTTGCAATCACTATTGAAAAATATTCAATTATAGACTGAATCTAGTTTGATAATCTCATGGAGGAGATTAGTCTGCGCTCATGTCATGGAGCAGTTGGGCAAGCAAAAGAAGAGGAGCAGGTGGAAGGCCCGCAGCCTCCAACGTTTGAAAACGCCCCGGAGAATCTGGCAAAATTGACAAAAATTTTAAGAAACCGGCGGTCACTATTTCCCCAGAGATACTTGCATGGCAAGCACAATGCAACCAGTACATCAACACGCCACACTCCCAGCCACTTTTGTCAGTGGAATTCAGAGTCCGCATGTTTCTGGACATCCAAAAAACGGCCTTATGGGAAAAATTTTGTGAAGATGTACACACAATTTTCCGACCACAGTGTATGTTGCAAATCACTCCATGTCACACGGTTGGCCAGACCTAGGTTTTGAAAGTAAAATGGCAGCAGACGAGGCTGCAGCGGTGCATGTAGTGGTTGACCTCCCCAAAGGGCAACGGGTTATCAAAACTAAACACACCAGATGGACAAAATCCAACCAAATTTTCCCTACGTTCGACTTTTTGCCTACTACAGTAAAATGTGACATTTTGGAACAACACCTGAAAGATGGTCTCGCCATATACAGTGAAATACAATCTTTCAAAATGCAACGCTTCACGCTGATGCCACACCTGTGCACCGGCAAAGCCATCGCAGTTCTGACCCCAACTGAGGAGATTGTGAAGGACCTAACCCAGATCCCACACTCCACTTTTATCAATATCGCAGGGTATACCACCCACCCATTCCAGGTGACCGTGGATAGCGCGCCCCCCATTTGCACCCACTGTGATGCATTTGGCCATAAGGTGCACGCATGCCCCATCAAAGAAGGTGTCACATTCCAAGAGCACCCCTTGACAGCCATGGCCAGCAGAGAGGCACACTACAAACCAACCACAAGCACCAAGGAGGCCTTCCCGTGGGGAGCATAAGGCTGCTACCTACTGGTAAAGCCTATCTCCCCGCAAGAGCAGAAGAAGGCCAAGCAGGCCCATAGGGCTGCGGCCAAGGAAGCGGCCAAAGCTACCACTGCTATCCCACACTCACAACGCCAGGAGGACATGGAAACCTTCACGGTGGAAGCAACTTGGAATCCATCAACCAATCAGATTGGGAAGCCCATGCTGAGTGGGCCACTTGATCCAAGGATCTGATGGGAGATTCAATCTCACCCAATCGTTGCACCCAAGCTCTGGTTGAAACCAACTTGGGACCCATCCCAACTGAAACAATTTTTTTTGACCTGCTCAACGGTGCACCAAACTCATCTGTACCACAAAAATTCGTCTGACGTTGGGAAAACAAAAAGCAAAGGCAAAAGCCAATGCAAAATTTTTCTGCAAAAATTAACAAAACTACCGATAGCATTGCTGCAAACACCTGCACTGCTGTGAAGGCCTGTGGGGATCTAGAAGAGGCTGGTGGGCCTGGGTGCCCACCCCTCGCACCTAAGGTGCGATGGGGGAAACCTTCACTTTAGGGATGTTAAATATCGCTGGACTCAAGGCCTCCCCATCCTGGGATAGAAAACTGAGTTTTTTACAATACAATTTACCCGTGGATATCCTGGCTATCCAGGAGTCCCACTGTCCATGAGGTTCGAGGAAACTTGGAAAACAATGCTCCTCCCATCCCTATCCTTTTGGTTGAAGCACTGTGGGGTGCTAATTCAGAAAAATAATTTTTTCAAATTTTTATCCTCAGAAACATTCCTAAATGGCCGAGTGCTTGTTGTCACTTTCTCGTGGGCCAACGTAGTGCACGCAATCATCAACATCTATGCCCCAAACAGTGCACGCAAGCATTAGGAATTTTTCTCATTGGTCAAATCCCTCCCACTACCCCCAGACTCTTTCCTAGTCGGCGACATGAACTGTTGGCTAAACACACCAACAGACCGGTGGCCTTCTCACCCCACGCCCCCCAGGGTCATGTAGAACTATGCATTCTAAAGGCCACCCTCGGGTTAATGGATGCACTGCCATGACATGCCCCACTGCTCAAAAACATGATGCATCCCCACATCCACAACGGCCAATTAAGGTCTTTGACCCACATCAATCTTATTATAACGTCGGCGAAATTCCAACCCCACATCTCCCACTTCAATACAACAAAATTTGTAATCTCCGACCATCAACTGGTCTTGCTAACCTACCACCTACCTGTCACAGCTGCTAAGGCCCCACATTGGTACAAAATCTGCCCCTGAGCTCATGTCACCAGGATTTTCCATGTGGGTAGAAGAGGCAACGTTGGCAAAAAGTTTGTTGCACCGTTTTGTGCAGACCCCATTTCCACATGGGCAACTTTCAAAGATGACACCATCCGCCATTCTTGCCATCTCTCCTCCAGACGCTCACGAGCCACATCAGCGGTTATCTCGCACACTCTGGAAGAATTGGCACACTTGGAGTCCAACATCCCAGCTACAGGATACAACTCTGCATGGGGATGGAAGTGGGCGGAGGCAGCTGCCCACCTCAACGCACTCGAAAGACAACACAAACATCAGGTTTATGTTCAATACAGGACCACACACATCACAAAAGGCGACAACTGCACTGCACATTTCTTTGTAAAAAAATTATTGCACCATGCCAGAGCATGGCCTGCACACAGGTGCAAAGATCGGATAATTCCATTGTGGATATACCAGCCAAAGTGGCAATCAAAATGCAACACTATTACTCTGAGTTGTACCAATCTGACCCAATTCGTCCAGCCAAAGTGGCGGAATTTCTTGACTGAGCAAACATCTACACCGTTTTCTGATACCCGGAAATAATGAATTTGATTACTCCAAACAAATTATGGACAGCCATTCGCGGTGCACCAAACCAAAAATGCCGAGGCTCAGATGGCATTCCATATGAGTTCTACAAAAAATATTTCAAATATATATTCCCATTGCTGCTCGCCTCACTTAACCAAAGCCTGATGGAAATGCGCCTCCTACCAGCAGGACATGAGGCCTTCACTGTCACTCTTCAAGAAAGGGGATAAGCTAGACTTAGCCTACTGGCGCCCCATTTCTCTAACAAACACAGACACCAAAATTTTAACAAAAATTATGGCTAACCGTTTAGGGACTTTAGCATCTGCCACCATCTCCCCAGAACAATTTGGTTTCATCCCCAGAAGGTCAATTTGGGATAACGTGCTCTCTGTGGCTAATATATGTCAGTCCACAGCCTCTGGGGCACTTGTATTCTTGGACCAAAAAAGGCTTATGATAGAGTAAACTGGGAATACCTCAGGGCCTGCCTCCATTAATTCCGCCTACCCCCTCGCTTCATCAACTGGGTGATGCTGCTCACGGAATCTGCAACAATGGCAGTATGTGGCCCTGGCTTCTTAATGGAAGTAGTCCGCCCTCAAAGGGGCTTGCGACAAGGGGACCCCCTCAGCCCACTCTTATACAACTTCAGCCTTGACCCACTACTGCAAAATGTGAAGGCCCAACTCACTGGGGACATGTGCCAGATCCCAGCCCCAGTCAAGATAATGGCATTTGCAGATGATTGTGTGGTTGGGGTGTCTAATAATCAAGATGCACGCACGCTTGAAGCTCTCATCCAGGAGTATTCCCGGGTAAGCAACGTGGCACTGAACGCTTCCAAAACCGAAATCATCCTCCTTGGTCAGTTTCAGAACTGCTGGACCTCAGCAATTAGTTCCCAACCTGGCCCATCTGCTCGCCCACGTCCTCGCCCTACTAACTCAAAACACACCGCCCCACTGGTGCTCCCCTTCATGCCACATCCTACCATAGGACCAGTACGCCATCTGGGCGTGTGGGTGGAGGCAAGTGGGTACGCATCAGCAGTAATGGAGTGCCGTATTCTGGATAACATGATGAAGCAAATCGCCTCTCTCAGAGCCCACCCTACTTCCCTTACTGGCAGGGTTGTTTTAGCCAACTCTATGCTCCTCTCCAAAGTTTGGTTCAGAGCCGATGCCATCCCCTTCTCCCCAAGCTTCTTCAAATCCCTGTATGCCCTGCTGCAAGGATGGCTTTGGTCAGGCCGCCCTCCACCAGTGCGGTTAGAGGTCATGTTTGGCCCTCAACATCATGATGGCATGGGCCTGCTTGACTTCAAAGCCCATGCCGCCAAGATCCTGGGCACCTGGATTGTGGCCGTCACCGCCCCTACAATCCCCTCCTAACACTGGTACCACGCAGCCCGCTCCAACTTCTCCCGCGCCTTGGGCCTCAATAATTCATTAAACCCCCACTCCCTGATGTAATACCTCGCTACACACACATTGGCCACAGGTCCTCACGGGACTAAAACCCACTACAAACGAATCCTACTCTCCAAGCGGAGCGCTGAGTGGAGAATTTATATTAGCGGACATACAACCCAAAGAGGCCGCCCCTCTCCTCAGTTCACACAAGAGGTACAGGGGTTACCCATCCATGATGGCGTGATCCCCATTAGGCCCCATGTCCTATCCAGGGTGGACTACCTGGACATGATGGACATCCCTTACTCCATCGAAATAAAAAAATATCTGGAACTATGTACACCATCCTTTGTTGCAACCTCAAGTCCGCTCCCATGTGTGGCGCTGCCTGAGGTGGGTGTATCGTACAGCTGAGCGCTCTAGCGCTTTACACTCATCCTGTGTCGTGTGTGGCCAGTATGGAACGCTGTTTCACCGCCTGGAGAAGTGCCCTACCTCTAAAGTGATATGGCGCGAAGTTCAACGTCTTCTGGGCCAGGATCAAACGCATCCCTTCAGTCTATTAAGAGATATGTTTGCTCTATCAATGGCCTCCCCCTCTGCCCTCCCTTCGTGCTTTGGTGGTTGCAATCGCCGTGTGGACCATCCACACGATTGTCTTAGATGCCATCGCAGGCTCCACCCCCACCCTCCCAGAAGTGGTCCACAGATTCCGGTCTCATTTGGTGGACCACTTTCAAGCATGGATGTTTGGATACCTCCCACCACATCGCCGACAGCTGGTCTCCTCTTGGTTCCCAGTCTGGTTCATCAAATCAGACCCCTTCCTCCACACGTGCTCAATTGTGGCTATGGCCCCTTCCCACGTTTCCTCCCCCTCCCCATAAGTGGCGTTCCCGCTGGCAACAGGAGATAGCATCGCTTCTCTGGGGTGCCTCCCCTGGTACTAAATTTTGTCTCTTCTGAGTCATATTTGGAAGTGCTCATCCCATGGTCGGCCTTCCCCGCAATAAATAAAATAAAAGAAAAATAAATAAATAATAAAAACAATAATAATAATATATAATATATAAGAAAGAAATAATATATATAATAGAATTGAACCTTAATATTAAAAATACATCAGCAAGGATTTTATTCCTCCACTTCAAGTGGGGAGGTGACTTGAGACCTAATTATTCATCTTCATGTGCCAATTTGGCCCATCCTAGCTGCTAAATGAAAAAAACAGGGCCAAATAGACATTATTTAGAAAAACAAAAAAACTAAAATACTTAAACATAGACTCTCAAAGTAATCTTAAAAACATACTATATGAATTTGTTCAGCCTAATTAATTAAAAAGACAACATTTTTTAGGAAAAAGAGCAGTGACAAATTTCTGATATTCTGAAGAGGTGTTGTTTACAGATATGAAGAGAAAATTGGAAAACTCAGGGTTTTTTATTCCAGTCAAGAAGGGTGGTTAGCATCTCTCTCTCAAAAATATCACTTTTAAAAGCAAAAAGTGAACTGAACAAGAATTGAGAGAGCAACCAACTGCCAGAGCGCACTGCAATTATATAAAGCAGTGAACAAAGGCCAATTACCCAAGTTTAGGGAAGCCAATCCGCCCATCTGTGCGCAGCACATAGTAATGGACGTCTTGCCTGCACCAATATTAATTTTTAATAATAATACAAAGGATGCTACAATGGATGTACCATCTGATGACCTTCCCACTGGCCCAAACCCTGAAATGACTAGAAACAGGGAAGGGCAATTTAACATGTGTACGTCAAGTAAAAGATCTGGCAACACAAATGATGACAAAATGTGCGAACGCATCAATGGGTCATGGGGCCCTAACAATTAGCATGGATGATGGGGTTGACTCCCTAGGATTGATGACCGCCAACACCCAGATGACAAGAGCAACCTTCCAGGAGTGAGGCCCGATGTTGAGAACAGTGGAGTTGGGAATATTCCCCATTGAACCTCAATCAGCAGAGGGGATTGGGGCCTCACAGGGTGAAAAAATTATTGCCAATAAAACAAAAAACCTGGACGAAGTATTGGTAGGGTCAATAATGACTCATATTCAAATGATGAAAATCAGCAGCTCAAACCAACAGAGCCAAGCTATAAAAAGTTTTGTACCAACATGGAGAAACTTACTGAATCCGTTCAGGGTATTTGAGTGAAGAATAAGTCAGGCTCCAATTCTGAAAAGGCCCAGTTGGGGGGTGAATGTTCCCCGACCAAAATCAATTTGGCAACATGAGAAATTCATCGGGCATGATCCCTGATATGCTATCAGGTGCAATCCCTGATGAAGTCATGCCAACAGGGGGCTCTGGCTCAACAATGCATCAATGGCTGATCCTGAATAGCCAATCGCTGACCCAATATGATCCATTAGGGACCAACCAAGGCGGGGGTGAAACTATATCAGGGACCAAATCTGAGGGATTGGACACCCAAGAGAGTTCAGCCAAAAAACTAAAAGTATTACTGGAAGGGGTGGAAACCATGACAGTAGTCAAGTCAGCAGCCAGGGCCCCAGTAAAATTTACACCAATCCAGTCAGACATGTTAGCGTGCTGAGGCATGTCCACCTGTGAGGTCAAACAATGGGAGGCCCTCCAGTTTCTGTACTCTATGGCGACTCAGTGGGTCTCTAAAGGTATCAAGCCAGCCATTGCAGCTATATGATGAGACCACAAATTTTCTGCCAGAGTGGCCAAATGCTGGCTTGACACCCAAATCTTAATTGACATGGTGGTACAATTCAAGGTGTCCCAAGTTCAAACTGAAGATGCCCTGGAATGGATGAAAATCCCCATGGACTACAAGGTGATAGAGGCCGCAATCTGCAAAGATTTAAAACTGGTGGATGCAAAAGCCTGGATGGAGGCCAGCATTGACCTATTAAACACGATGGAGTACAATAAGGTGGGTATTACAGCAGATATGCCCAAGCCATTGGGAGCTTGGGCCTCAACCCAACAGACTTAGCCAAGTATGCAAAATGATTCCTGAATGCATCTATGGCCCTCAAATGGGCCCGACACTCCATTCCAGTGGACACAGCACTGGAATGGTATAACATTACTTTCTCCTCAGAGGAGGCACTACCGTGGATCATGGCCAGGTTCAAGGCAACTGAGGCCTTACACTGGTTGTACACCCAAATTCCACCAGCCACCGCATCAGACCTGATGAAAGCAGGCTGGACAAAGGAAAAGGCGGTGGAATGGGGACCCTTTCAGGATTGGTCGCTGGAAGAGGCCATCAACTGGTCTGCCAATGGATTCACACTGATGGAGATGAAATACTGGTTTCAAGTGGGGGCCAGTATGGACCTAGTGCGCGAATGGGCAGAGCTGGGGGTGACTAAACCGATTCATGAAACTCTTAGAGGCTGACCATTCCCAATTGAAAAGTGGAAAATCTGGCATGATGCTGCAACAATTGCTGAAGCTGCAGACTGGGATGCAGCGGGGTTCACCCCCAATCAGCCCAACTGTGGATGGAACATGAGATTTCACCACAGGTGGCAACAGCGATGAAAGGGGTCATGACCCCAGACTTGGGCTGAGAATGGCTCAAAGTGGGGATCCGCATTGAAACTATCTGGGATTGGAAGCAATCCTTCCCAGAACTGATGCTAGCAGCCCCATATGCCGCTGAAGGCTTCACCCCCTCAGAAGCATTCCAATGGAGTGAAGTGGGTGTTCTGGCAGACATGGCATGGGTATTTACAGATGGGGGCTGGAATAGTGTTACAGTAAGGGACTGGTGCCAGCGTAGCTCAATTATGCTGGAGGTCCTTCAACAATACCTCCACCCAACATGTGGCCCAGAATCTGCCCTTAAGTGGTACTGACTGGGGTTCTCGCCATCAGATGCCCTAGAGTGGCAGAGCCTAGAGATTGGAACGCAAATGGCTAGAAGTATCAACTGCTGAGGTATCAGCATTTGCCAGATCAAAGCATTTCTCAACTGGGGATTCAGCCTCAATGAATCAGTAAGTTGGATTTTGAAGGAAAGACCCCCACCAAAGTACCCAAACCAAGCGCAAAAACCAAATTGTACAGCACAGCGGTGGCGCATACCAAAGACAACACCTGGAATGGAGCAGGAAGCCACATCAAATACATCCATCAGTTGATCAGCGGGGGCTTTACAGATCACCAGGCACAAAATCATACCTAAAAGATGCTATTCAAATCCACCTGCAACTAGTGGAGGAGGAAGAATGGTCCGACCTGATATTGTCAATTTATCAGGAACTCAACGAAGTCCTAGCTGGAGGGGACTTTGATCATCACTGGGTACCCAAATGGGGCTATATAGATATAGCAATCCCAGGCGAGTTGGACTGCAAGAAACTCCTCGAAATCAGCATCAAATACAAGGGGATTTATCTGCAAATGGAGCTGACCATGCCAACCAAACTGCAAGGTGGGTAACCTTCCAAAATCTCCCCACATGATTGCAAATGGGAGTGGGTGCACAAAGCGATCCTGGACTGGATTGTCATACTATGGGGAAGTATGAGAATTCTGGCAAGCCAGTGGTGACTACATCGCAAAGTGCCTCCACCCTCAGACAGTGGAAGCACTGTACAAACTGGCACCCTGGATGAAACTGAACAAAATTACTCTACCCAGATTCATCCGCCTGCCCAGCCTCAATAGGGTAGTATATGTCAAACAGGAGGATGCCAAACAAGTGTGCCAGTTCTGCTACCAGACCAGCCACACAATGGTTCAATGCCACCATCATAAAGGTAAAACTACATGGGAGTACAAATATGACCCCATTGGGGGAATCACCAAGGTGGGTACCAAGACTTTCCTCCGCCCAAAAGCCAGAGAATGGATCCCGTGCAACTTAATGGAGGTAGTGGATATGAAATGCCAGCAACAAGAATTGGACCTGGCACATAGAGAAGCGTGGGAATGGGAAATGGCAAAGTGACCTGAAGTGGATGATGAACCATTTATAAATCTGAACCCCAAATCTTATGCAATGGATGAGGGAACTGACCCCTGGACCAACAGAGAAATGTCCAACCCAAGTGGAATGGATGGTCCAGGAGGAGGAAAGATGGCAGAAGGTGAACCCAAAGAAGTCCCCCAAGCAAGGGGATGCAGGATCCCAGCAAGTCAAAATCAAAACCTGACAAGATGAAAGGGAATACAAAAATCAAATTGGAAGTCATTGGCAAATAAACCTGAGGTGACTGGTGAAAAATTAGCAGGAGTGATGAAATTGACAAAATTGGCTGGGCAATCACCAACTAAAAAAATTGAGTTCTGCTGGTAAATTGAACAAAGGGGTGCAAATCTGGCTGATGGATGAGGGAGAATCTGCCAGTCCACCAGCAGGGAACAAGGGGCACCTGGACCCAATCATAAAACCATCCCCATTAACCATTGACAGGGAGATGGGGATGGTGACCAAATTCCCAGTACACAGGATGCCTGGGAATATAATCCCAGTCCCAACCAACTGACCCAAAAACCAAATATTGCACCCCACCAACCATTGACACCACCACCATTGACCAACCAGACCTCAGTATGGGACTCAATCCACAACCCAGACAATGCTAAACCTCATACCCATGGGTCAGGCAGCCAGAAATGAGGATAGCAACTACAAATGCTTGGGGGATGGTGAGCATACAAATGAGGAGGAGGAAAATGCACCATTTAAAAACTAATAATAATATTGACCTAATTTTTATTTCAGAAACACAAGCTGGTAACCAAAAGGAAATGGTGCTGAGCTCAAACTGCAATGCAAAAAACCACCTGTGGTCCCACCAGATAGGCTACCAAGCTCTATGGATGGACCACATGGCGATAGTTGCAATGGACAAGAAAATAGACTTGGAATTTGTGGAAGAAACTCACGCCAGTAGGATCTTGATAGTGACAGCTACAAACAGAGACACTGGCAGGAGCATATGAGTGGTAGCAGTCTATGCCCCACTGAAGCTCCACAAAAACCATATTTTTTGGGATTTCTTAGTGGAAGTACCATCTGAAGTGATGACCATAATAGCAGGTGACCTGAACTGTTGGACAAATGTGAGCTGGGATACATACCCAATGAGAGAACATCCCAACAGTAAAGCTGATGAGATGCTTGATTACCTAGTCAAATTGGGGATGTGCCTAACAATTGATGAAGAGGATGATGACCTGGCCAATCTAAATGTGTGGTCATATGATGCCGCCGGATCCCCACTGTCAGGATCACGTTTAGATTACATCCTCTGTATCATCAGACCTCAGGCCAATGATGTCCAACAGCAAGGTTAGCATAAATGCTGAAAGTGACCACATGGTCATCTGGGTGGAGATTGACCGGGGATTAGCGCCAAATGGTTGACGTGGGACTGGATTGACTGGTAGCGCATCTGGACAACTGCCCAGAGTTGGACCTGCTAGAATGGTGGACCCAAGTCAAAGGCAAAAATGAAACATGATAGTATGAAGTTCAAAAAAGCGACCTCATACAAGTGGACAGCCACTGTGAAGCAACTGAAGTCTAAATTAGAAAGGCTGAGGCTCACCCACCGGGACAGCAAAGACTGGTGGAGCGAGTACTGAACAACACACAAAAAGTATTGGGCCTTAATGATGAAGCAAGACTCAGAGAGATGGACTTTACAACTTACTGATATCAGAGCCTAGCGGGGACGATGACCAAAGAGAGCCTGAAACACCTCAAGGAAATCCGAACTAAGGTTAGGGTATGAGAAAGTGGAGACAGTGGAAGGTGAAGTATCATCAGACCCTAAAACGATCAAGCGCAAGGTCAAACTTTTTTATGGCGATCTCTTCCAACAAAGAGAAACGAGTGAACCAGCGACAAAAACCCTTATTGACCTGGCCAAGCCAGCACTGGGTGGCTGTACGCCAGAAGACGTTGCCAAGCTATCTGCCAAAATATCTATCAATTAAGTTAAGAGGGCACTAAAGGAGTGGCCAAGAATGAAAGCATCAGGACCCAACAATATGTGTGCAGAAATATACAGCATATTCTGAGACTGCATCGCGCAGGAGCTCAAAGACCTCATTAACCACTGTTTGCACAATGGCAAACAAATTCTGGGAGGCCATGAGACCCAAATTGTACTTCTGTACAAAAAAGGCCTCAGATGCCAACTTAGGAACTGGTGCCCAATTGCACTATCAAGCGCTGGTTATAATCTGCTCACGCGCATCCTATCAAACCGTCTGATGGCAACAGCACCGCGCATGCTCCATAGTGCCCAGCACAACTTCATCAATTGTCATAGTATATGGGACAGCATTGGTTCAGTCTAGAGCATACTCCAGGATATGAGGGGCATCAAAAAAGGATACCTTATGTTCCTCAACATGGAAAAGGCATATGACTGAGTAGCATGTCATTCCTACATGAGGCACTAAAGGCGGTCAGCATCCCTGACACATTTCAAGCATGGATAACGACGCTGTACTCAGGCCTGGTAATGAAGGTTATGGTTGCAGATGATGCAACCAATAAAATCCCTGTTGTGCAAGGTCTCCGCCAAGGCAACCCTATGTCACCAATACTCTTCAACTTTGCAGCCAACATTCTACTGGCAGCAGCGGACGTGAAGCTCTGGGGTCTAGTCCACCCTAACCAAATGCCACTGAAGATGCTAGCATTCGTGGATGATACAGTAGTAGGAATAAGCTCCTCAACTGACCTCCAGGGCGCCGAGGAACTATTAAAACTCTATCAGCTCACATCACATGCAAAAATCAATTTGGCAAAAACCTCAGTGATGAGGATCAGCAACCTGAGCTTCAACCCGCTAACTGACACAATGCCAGTTATGAGCTCCCAGACAGTCCGATACCTCAGGATACTCTTCAATGACAAGAGAACAGCTGTACCAGAGACTGAACAAGAAGTATTGTCAAGCTTATCAATCCAAATGGCATGCTGGAAAAGCGCCAGACTATGCCCTGAGGAGAAAGTGCAGGCTTTAAACATCTTCATCTTCTCGAAGTTGTGGTATGTTACTCATGTGGTGCCAATGAGCCTGAATTTAGAGAAGAAAATAAGGTCAATGCTCCAAACTTTCCTGTGGGCCAAGGCGAAGGTGGCACCAATACCACTGGAAGCCCTGTCAAAACCAAAGAACAAAGGAGGCATGGGCCTCTTGGACTTCAAATCTCACACCCAGCACATATGGGGAAAGTCATTTCTGAAGCTAACACAGATGCACATGCACTGCCTGACCCTAGCATGGGGCGTGAACTGGGCAAGAGCCCAAGGCCTCCAAGAGCTAGTCTCTCCCTGATTGATATGTGAATGGATGGCGAACCACCTGCGGATAACCTCCCGAAAAGGTGCCCCACACTATTGGTGACTATGCAATCAGGCTGTGCGCCAGGGTAGGTGGTCATTTGAGTGATCAGACTGAGAGACCGACCAAATTCAGAGTGATGCCAAAGCATGTAATTCCACAATGATTTCTGCAACAAGCTGGGAGGAGAATAAATGAATAGCCAACGAATATGCAACCAAGTCAATCAGAATAAGGTACAAATTGAAGCTGATAGAATATGGGGATCTGCTCCCAAAACTGGGTGCAATCCGCCCACCCATCCATGAATCCTAAACAACTGGACTACTGAAGGCCATGACACCAACTACCCAATGAAGGAGTTTATTTTGGGCCTGAACTCCCATTTGGTATGCCCAAACAGCGTTTGGTAACCTGGCAGATCCTAAATCAGGCATTCAAATTGGGCAAGCACAGTGGGCTGGATTATCAGCACAAAGAATGCCCATATGTGCTGAACTGGAAGCAGACATAGCACACCATTATTATAAATGCGCTGTGTTAAAAAAATATTGGTCCACGATGCATTACATTCTATCAGAAAAACATTCACCACTGGGTATACATCCATTGCAGGACCTTTTCTTTACAAATACCCTGAGAATAGCTCCGATCCAACTATGAGCCTTCATTTACCATTATTGTGTATAATTCACTGTGCACTCATCGCCAAGGTTTTGAGCTTTGAGCACCCCCATCTCAGAGGTTTGGTATTGAAGACCATTTGGATTATCTCTGATCAGCTCCGTCAGATCTCAAAATTCCCGTGCATAATCTCTGGGTGTTATAAAGCCACACATTTGGCTTTCCCCACCAGATCGCTCATTGCACGTGATGAAGCTACTAATTGACTGAGAATCAAATGGCCTGTAAGCCTACCGATGCTAGAACTGTGGCTAGTGATGGTGATTGCTGATCAACAATGGTTGGAGGTGCTAGATCTCTAGCAGCCTAAAACCCCAGTCCTTTTTACCCTTGGCTGAATCAGCTGTATTCCACCCTCCCCTCATACTTTCCCTTAAATTTCTATTTTAATAAAGCATGAAGTTTAAAAACATAAGTGTGGTCAGCTGAGCGGGTAAAACTGCTTCCACCCTTGATGCAGATTTTGAGTTCAGAACCTGTACTGGCTAGAAAAACATTCTTAGTGTGGTATATTTGTCCCAAGGTTGACCCACCTCGAATAGTTTTTTATATTTCAGTCAAGTGGGAAGAAATGTTAGATTTTGATGGTTGACTTGAAAATAAACCCTTTGAGAAAACCATCAGTGCTAATAGATTTGTCCCATTGATGGATCCTTTGATTCTCCAAATTTATTTACATAACTAAATTCATTCCAAAACCACCTCAATTGTACTTAGATCTTCCTGATTATCAAAGCTAATAATAGCTATAATATTTTTACATTATGGCTGATTATTGGATCCACTTGGGTGAACCAAGTGAATTTATGGCACAAACCTAGTTGCATGTACAATTTTAATACAAAAATGATTAATGAGTTATATTTTTAATGTATTTGATTATCTTAATCAGCACATAGTACTTGCACTTGGACAGCTTTAATAGGGAGTACCTAGTATTATTGAGAGTTCTGTCAACATCCCAATTAGGGGTGTATCATAATTCAAACTATATATTTTTATTCTTCCCATTTATTTTATTCCATCAACTGTATGACGAAATGTAATTGGGCTGATTGAGAGGCGAATTTAAACCACTGAGGTGTTAGTATTAAGCCTGACAACTTCCCTATTATGAGAGTAGTAGTGCCTCCAATCGGGCTGAAACAATTTTAATTAAGTTAATTCAAGGGCCAAATTAACTTGGGGATATTTTAATAACCACTGCCATGATCCATAGTGGAATGGCATGGTTTTAATGAACTCATCTAATAGATGAGTAAGGCCAGGAGATGCCCTATAGGTATAAAATACTGGTTCCTGACCCTAAAATAAAATTATCATCTTTTCATACTTTCATATTTTTGTCTTATTTTATTTTTTTTAATAAGAAGTGAATAAAAGCATTCAGGTGAGCTTGTCATAATTACCTGTGTCTGGAGAGTTCCCAAATTAGAGAGGGAAATATACCCAAAAGAAGAACAGAAGAGTCATTTATTTTTGTTTAGCTTTGTGAGCTTCCATATTGTTAGGAAATAATGCAAGACAAATAGCATAATCGAGGACTTATAAGCCAAAACTCTTCCCAACAATCAAAACAGGATATCATTAATAAACGAGCTAGTTATCAATTTCTCACAGATACCCTACTCAAACATGCTCTGCATTCCCCAAAATGTCCTGTACCCATGTGCACAATGGTCAGATGAGGTCTATGTCAAGCATTGACCTTATTCTTGCCCCTTTGAACTTTTAGTCCCAGGTTGCACAGTTTATGATGATGAAAATCGATTTTCTCCAACCACAGGTTGGTGTTGATTTTCTTCTCTTTGTTGCACCCAGTGGCACAGGAGCTAAAGTGGGGCAAACTTCGTCCAGCGAGACCACATCGCTAAGGTTTTCCTCTTATCATGGACACCAAAACTTTGGCACTGGAGTTTGGCGCACCATTCTTTGTGGACCCACTTACTACCTGGTCAAACTTCAAAGAAAACCATCCACCAGGCAGGCCACCTCTCATTGCGTTGATCTTGGGCTGCCTCAGTGGTCATTATGCGCACATTTATAGAAGTGGACCACCTGGAGTCTAATGTCCCTGCTGCAGTCTACAGCATGGCTTGGGGTCGCAAGTGGGCAGAGGTGTCCGCTCGCCTCAACGCACTGGTGAGGCAACACAAACATTGCATTTGAGTACAGCACAAAGCAAAAAATATAACGGCAGCCAACATGTGCTCTGCCTAATTTTTTCCAAAAATTATTTTCACTAAAACAGAGCTTAGCTTGCACACAGGCGAGATGACCAGACCACTCCACCATAGTAACAACAGCTGAAGTGATAAGCAGAGTTCAAAACTATTACTCCAAATTGTATTGATCTGATCCGGTTGAACTGGCTGAAGTTTAAGAATTTCTCAAAAGTGCATATATCCGCACTGTTTCCATTACCTGGAGAGATAATTTAATTTATCAGGATGAACTCTGGTATACTGTTTGCGTTGCACTGAACAGGAAATGCCCAGTTCCAGATGGGTTTACTTATGAGTTATATAAGACATATTTATACTATTTCTCCTCTTTGTTGCTAGCCTCAATGAACCGGTGTTTAGTGGAAACGCGCCTCCTTCCTGGGGGCCAGGAGGTGTACACTATAACGTTGTATAAGAATGGGGATAAGCTGGACTCGGCTAACTGGCGCCCATAACACTTACTAACACAGATACTAAATTATTCACTAAAATTATGGCTAACCGCATAGGGGAAGTTGCCTTTTATCTCATTCTTCTGAGCAATTCAGTTTCATTCCCAAGCGGTTTATATGGGATAACATACACACTGTAGCCAACTTCTACAAATTCATGGATACCGGAGCACTTGTTTTCTTAGATCAGCAGAAGGCTTATGATAGGGTCAACTGGGATTACCTCAGACCTACCTCCACAAATTCCACCTTCCTCATAAATTTATTAATTAAGTGATGTTTATGGAATCTTCCACAAAGGCTGTGCGTGTCCCTGGATTACTCACTGACGTGGTTCACCCTCAAAGGGGCCTCTGCCAAGGGGGCCCTTTGAGCCCACTCTTATATAACTTCATCCTCAACCCACTTTTACGCAATGTGAATGCCCACCTGACTGGTGTCCATGTGTAAGGCCAAGCACCGGTTAAGATGTTGGCATTTGCTGATGATTGTGTGGTTAGGGTGTCAACTATGTTGCACGCGCGCTTGAGGCTACTATTCAGGATTACTTCAGGTTAAGTAACGCTGCACTTAACGCCTCCAATAATGAGTTTATTCTCCTCAGTCAGCCCCAAGACCGCTGGTCACCAGAACCCTATTTCCTACCTGTTTAAGCAGCTTGTTCACGGGTTTTCTTGCCCCACCCACTCCCTACCGCACACTATTAAGCTCCCCTTCATGTCAAGACCCACCGGGTCCAGTACTCCATAGGGTGTGTGGCTGGAGGCGGGAGGGTACATTTCATCAGTTGCAGAGCACCATATTCTGGACAATCCCACAAACGCATCGCTTCCCTTAGAGCCCATCAAGACTACCCTCCCAGGACGTGTTATGCTTGCCAACTCTATGTTCTTGTCCAAAGTCTGGTTTGTGGCCCATGCTATCGCCTTTTCCCCATCTTTCTTCACATAGTTATATTCCCTCATACAAGGTGGCTGTGGTTAGGCCGCCCAACGCCAGTGCGCCTGGATGTCATGTTTGGCACTCGCCATAGTGGTGTTATGGGCCTGCTCAACTTTGAGGACCATGTCGCCAAAATATTTAGTACCTGGATCGCTGCAGTCACCACCCCCGCACTCCAAGCCCAACACTGATCACGCGCAGCCTGCTCCAACTCCCGCGCCCTGGGCCTCATCAATCCTACCCACTCAAATTTTCTGTTACACTATCCTGCCTTGCATCCCTCTGCTGTGGGCCAATACGGGACGTCGCCCCACTTCAAACGAATCTTCCTCTCCATGCAGAGAGATGAGTGGAGAATTAGCATCTTTGGACACACCGTCAATAGGGGTCTCCTACTCCTTGTTATAAACAGGAAGTACAAGGCCAAGCCGTTCTGAACAATTTGATACCCAAGAGGTCACCTATCATTGCCAGAGTGGAATATCTGGACATGTTGGACATCCCATACTCCCTAGAAACCCAGAAAGACATCTGTAAGTACATCCATCATTCTTTCTTTTGCAGCCACAAGTTCTTTCCCATATGGGGCGCTGCTTGAAACGGGTATGCCTTACTGAAGAGCGATCCAACGCATCACACTCCTAATGTGTTGTGTGTGACCAATATGGGACTTTAGTCCACCTCCTGGAAGAGTGCCCACCGTCAAAAGCGATCTGGCACGATGTTCAGCACCTTTTTGCCTGGAACAAACACAGAACTTCAGCCTCTCTAAGAACATCTTCACCTTGTCCTTTAATTCCCCTATACAACCTTCCTCTTGAGCCTTAGTGGTGGCAATTGATAAGTGGACTATCCACACGGTTGTCTTGGATGCCATTTCAGGCTATGCTATCATCCTCCAGGAAGCTTTACACAGATTTCAGACGCACCTTATGGACCACTTTCAAGCATGGTTCTTTAATTATCTACCATCCCATCAATGACAGTTGGTTTCATTCTGGTTTTCGGTATAGTTTATCACTTCAGACCCTTTCCTTGATACGTTCTCAATAGTGGCACAAGCCTCTACTCACAATACCCCTCTTCCTTTATTTGGCGTTCTCGCTGGCAACAGCAGACAGCATTAGCTTCTCTGGGTGCCCCTAGCGTATATTAGTGCTTGTATTATATATCAGAAGTGTCTATATCATGGTCAGCCTTCCCTGAATATAATTTATATTTAAGAACCAGGGCTACGTAAAGGTTAGAGTAGGCTGGCGTCAAGTGATTGCTTTAGTTGGGGGCAACTTGAGCCTCCCATTTTTTAGCCGTAGGTAGTACCAACCTAAAGGGAGGATACACCGATTTTTGAATAATCACGCCTGAGTTTCTAAAAACTTTATGCAAAGACAGCAACTTGAGCTTCCTATATTTTAGAATTTTAAAAGGTCAATATTGAAAGGGGGCAGAGTACTCAGTATCGATCTGATGTTGTACACATTTCATATGACTATAGCCATGAGGGTCAGAGAAAATAGATACTAAAAACTATCAATAAATCTTTGGTAGCATCTTTTCTTGGCAAATAGATTGGAACCAATTTCCACCAGTACAGCAGGAATAGTAGGCGAATCCTATGACCCAAAGTTAAGGAGAGTCCAAACAATTTAGACCTCCATTACCTGGTCATAGGGTAAAATTCATACATAATCATTAGGTTAGTCTAACTCTATTATCTTTGGATTGGGCGTCATACTCAAAGGACAGTGATAGTGGCTGGTAGGCTGGATCTAGTACTACTGGGCAAGGGAGGACTTTGATTAGTAAGGGATTAAGTAAGCCAGAAACTTTAGATCAAGTAACTAAGAGGGGGACCAAAATAAATCCCAGTTTTTACTAGCACCTGATATTGAAGAGTTATGGTAACAATTTTGGGAGGATATAAGGTATTCCCTCGTCTGCCTCAACCATGAAGGGGGCAGCTCATCTTTAAATCCAAGGCTTGATATTATTATTGATTGACAAGAGTCAGGAGACTCAAATAGACAAGCTCTTATCTTGCTTTTCCATTTTTCATTAGGTGAGTAATGTAAAAATTGAACATGATGTTCAAGTATAGAAAGAAAGTAGTCCTTATAAAAGGGGTGGACGCATGTTCCATAAATTAGTTTAATGCTCAAAAAAGGCCTTGGCTATTTGCCTCATGCTGCTGATGCTCTGAGCCCCATTCTGTTTGCCATGGCCCACCATTTGAAGTGGGCGCTGGACAGTTTTTCTTCAAACCTTCTTCTCCGTCTGATATGGCTTCCTAGGCTGATAGCTTAGGCGTCATAAAGAATAATTTTTTCTAAAAATAATACCTTTGTTAGGCTTCTTTTTTTAGTACTAGATGATCCCCTTTTTTAGGCTTCTCACAAATAAAGATGCATGGATGTCCCCCTTTTTGGGTTGGGCCCCTCTAGTGCTAAAAAAGGTCATAGCTATAGTATTTTAAAGCTCCTGCCAGGATAAAGTTTTGTAGCTCATATAATTTAAAAGATACTTAGATAATACACCTATGACATGAGCAAAGACGGTTCCTGCCATTTCATAATATAGCACATGATTAAGGTTAGTTATAATATCATATTTTTATTAGTCACAAGGAAATATACTAATTGGCAAACTGGATCAAAAACAGAATGCATCTTTATTTAATACCCATAGCTTTAATAATGGTTATTGTTTTCAACTGAGCTTGAATAGAATATACAGCTGCAGAAGTTAGCTTAGGACCAATATAAGAGGAAATTCGATAAGTTAATATTTACTAAAGGCATGGTAGAAATCTCCTCCTCAGTAGAATCGAAACTAGTAAGTTTGGAAGAAACAACATGTATGGTATATTTGTGAGGCACAGTTGAGCCACCATTACAGGGAGCCTTGAGCCCTATAATGACCCCACTTTTGCTTTCTCATTGGCCATTCACGCCCAATAATGCTGTGTGACATTATTTTATCTCCCAAAATAAGTGCAGTTGGGGCGATTGCATCATTTCCCTAACTTATTACCATTTACTATATGCATTTGAAAGCTTGGGGCTGAATTAGAGGTGGGAGCAGCAATATTCACGAGGCAGAATTTAAAAAGCACCTCCATATTAAACTAATAAAGGTAAACTTTATCTTCATTTAAGTCATATGAAGTTGTAGTTATGAAGTTATGGTCAGAGCATATATGTAAGGAGAGTGTCTATAGCTCTCCGGTTCCTAGCGTGGTAGTCCATGGTGCACAAGGCCAACGTCAGGGAACTAGCTGTTAGGGCCAAAGTCATTAGAGCCCAGCATAGGGTGCTGGATCAATAACATCTTAGGCATAGAAAGGTGAGTTTATGATAAAAACCCCATAAAAAGCGACGTGGTGCACATAACAAAAGGGGCTAAGCGACCTAGGTTGGAGGGAACCTGGGCGAACAAATGGTGCACGAGGTGCGAGCTGCAATGTACTTGCAATGGCAAGGGTAATGGAGCGCGAGACCTCCTCAAAGAGGTTTGTGCACAAGAGCGTTTGGAATATCATAAATTGTAAAATAATGTAAATGGGGGAAAGGTCTATTTGGGAAGTTGACGAACAAGGAATGTTGGTTGGGGAAAGTGTATTTAAGCTTGGATGGGGGAATAAGGGATGTGCGGCAGCGGGCCCAAGCACTGACCCACCATTAGGGCAATGCTTTTGTCCAAATTAGTTAAATAGGCCAAAACTGACTTCACTCGAGTTATTGATTGATGTTGGATTTGACCCAAACGCGTTGTTTTGTAAGTGGAACGGGTTTTGAAACCCAGTCCCTGACAAACCAAAAGGAAAATCCGCATTAATTTGGTACACCATCCGTTTTAATGACTGGGCCATTGTGAGAGGCTGAGCATTTGGCACACCACTAGTCCCAACCTGGGCATATTTTGCCCAAACCCAGCGTTGGTCTAGGGTGTGCCTCAGGTCAGGGAGGGCCTGTAGCTTCACCCTCTGGGCCTCCTGGCGCCCAGCCTTATCTTTGGGGTTAGTCCCCACTATTATGTCATGTGCTCATGACATTATTCTCTCCTCCCAACGGGGCTCAACCCCCCTCCAGGGGCTTGCGCAAGGAAAGAATCTTGTGGGCAGGGGCCAACTTCATGGCAACGACGGTCAGTTTAGGTTAAGATCCAGCATCCTGGGGGAAACGCTTGTGGAAGGCGTCAATCAGATCTTGGGCATGCACACAGTCGCATGCTGGAACCTAACTGTTTTCTGCTGCATCAAAGCCCTTCCAGAATACCAGGTACTCCAGTCTTCTTTTAACACGGCGGGAGGCAACTATCTCTTCCACCTCCCAATCTGGCGCTCCATCCACGAGATAGGCCTCAGGAGTCTCTGGTGGGGGCCCTCAAACAACGTCAGTTTGCTCTCATGAAACACAGAGAAGATCCAGAAGGAAGGGGGAGATCTAGCTGCTATGAGGCATTGTCCACCTTTCTAACAACGCGGTAGGGGCCAATCCTCTTCGGTCCCAGCTTCTTGCATGGCTGCTTGATAGGGATAATACAAGCATCCAGCATCACGAGATCCCATTCCTTGTACGCAGGACCCACCCAGCGCTTCCCATCAGCGTTCTCCTTATACAATCTCATTGCCGCCTCCAAGCTTGTGGAAACCCCTGGTGGACCTTCTTGATTGTCTTGGCAAAGTCCCCCACTGCTTCAACCTTAGACCCACAGCTGGGCTCAATGTTAAAGGCGGAGTTGAAGCCATGGCTGGCAAAAAAAGGTGAATAACCAATCGAGGAATGCAATGTGTTGTTGTAGCTGAATTGGGCCATAGGAAGGTGAGAGACCCAATAGGAATGATTGGCGGTGGTGTAACATCACAGGAACTTTTCAAAGAACTGGTTCACACGTTCAGTCTACCCATCTGATTGAGGATGATAGGCAGTTGAACGGCAGGGGTGAATATGAAGAGTCTTACACAGCTTTTCCCAAAAGACGGAGGTGAATTGAAGTCCCTGGTCACTGATAATCTCTAAGGAACCCCATGGAGTGCAAACACCTGCATGACAAAGAGCCTGGCCATCTAAGCCGTGGTTGTTATAGTTCTGCAAGGAATGTAGTGGGCGAGCTTCATAAAATAGTCCACCACCATGATGACATTATAACCATCAGAGACAGGTAGTTTTACAATGAAATCCACCGAGAGGGAAGTCCAGGGCCCTTCAGCTTTCTGGACTGGTACCAACAACCCTGCTAAAGGTTGGCGATTTGGCTTCATTTGGTTGCAGATCAAACACTTCTAACAATACCGCCCCACCTGAGCAGGCAAGCCCTTCCAATTGTACGTGCGGTGTATTAACTCCAACATCTTTGCTTTCTCCGGATGTCCAATGGTGAGTCCATCATGATGGTCCTAGGTGATTTCCAGGCGAAGTGGGCCAGCAGCAACCCATAGGCGCCCCTGAAAACACACCATCATATCCTTCACGTGGTAGCCCCTGGAGAGCCTCTTGATTTAACTTTCACTTAGCAAGTAACATAGTATATTCAGCTGCTAGTGGCTGGATTAGGACTACCTTCCTGAACATACTATATTCCTACGCGTTTTCCAGAGGTGCAAGCGCTGGCCCTTTTTGCCAAGGGAGAGGGTCTTTTGAGGCAGAAGTTTACTCAAAAGAATCTTCAACTGGGTGTTGTGAACTTCTACCTCCCTGGGATCAGGTGCTAAAGCAGGGTTGCGGCTCAAAGCGTCCGCCAAACCATTGTCCTTGCCCCTGGTGAGCTCATATGTAAATGCGAATTGGGCAAGGGTCTAATGCCAATGGGTCTGCCGTGGGTTTAATACATGAGGAGGGCGATAGTACAGCAAGGCACGGTGGTCTGTACGTATGCTGAAAGGTTGGTATGAGCCATGCAAGTGGTGACGCCAATAAGTCAATGCCTCCACCACTTCCAATAACTCCTTATCATAAACGGCGTAATTCAACTCTGGCAAAGACATTTTCCTAGAAAAATGACCAACCGGATGATCTATCCCATATTAACCTACTTGTAACATGGCAGCTGCTATGGTGATGTTAGAGGCATCAGTCGACACAATGAACTCCTTTGAAGGGTCAACATGACGAAGAAAAGTCCTGGACAACAGGGTGCACTTCACTGCTTGGAAAGCATCCTCCAAAATGGGGGACCACTGAAGCACCTTGGCACCAGTAGCCTTGTATAAGGGAGCCGCCACCTCAGACAAATTTGGAGTGACCTTCTTGAGGAACGTGCATGTCCCCAAAAAGCTTATCAATTCCTTGACTGAGGTGGGGGTAAGCCATTTACAATTCGCCTTCTCCTTGTCTGGAGTTATCATGTGTCTCTGGTCAAACACGACGTTGCCCAGAAATGTGACCTGGGACATAAAGAACATGCACTTTGAGATATTCAATGTAAGGCTGGCTGCCTTTAACCGCTCCACCACTTGCCAAAGTTGCACTGCATGGGACTCCTGATCCGGGGAAAACATCAGGATATCATCCATGTAGACGATCGCGCATACCCCTAACAGGTCCCCCAACGCTTCATCAATGCGGCGTTGAAAGATAGCAGGGGCATTCTTAAGCCCAAAGGGCATGGCCCAAAACTGGAATATCCCTTTTCATGTATGAAATGCGGTCAACCACTCTTGTCCCTTTTCAATCCAAATCTGATTGAACGCATTGAGTCAATCCAGCTTGGAGAAGACCTTTGCCTTCTCCACATAGCGTGCAATCTATGAATCCTAAGGGATGGGATGGAGGTCTGGTACAGTAACGTTATTGAGGTTCTCATATTCTACGCAGGGGCGTAAAGTACCATCAGACTTCTCCACAAAGAGTAGGGGGAGCATACAAGGAAGGTACGCTGAAAAATCGCACCTTTGGCCAACTGTTCCTTCACCCACACATCCAATGCCTCTTCCTCCCAGACAGTTAGTGGGTAAATGGGGGAAGATATATGCACCAGATCCACCATGAGCTTGAAGTCACAATCAAACTCGGAGTGCTCAGGGAGTGCGTTGGCTGATGCTGCATCAAAAGAGAATTCCAAACCCTCCAAACAGGAAGGTAAGGAAAATCCCACGGAGGAGGAGGTCTTCAGCAAAGGAGCAAGATAAGGAGTGGGAACATTGGGCCAATGGGGTAATGGGCCCTGGGCGTTATCCTCCGACAAGGGAACAATCAAAAGGTGACCATTTACCAAAGACATGGATAGAGCGTTCTCTTTCAAATTTGTCCTGACGTCAAACTTTCTCCACCACTCAAACCCCAAAATAATGGGAAACAAGAGGTGCTAGATAGCTTGAAAGTGGTCAGACAGAAGAGAAGCGCCCACCTGGTAGTCCACCAACCCTATGACGTTTAGCATAGGGATATCTTGAGAAGCCCCACCTCTAACCATACCACCTGGTGAGAAACTCAACTCAAGGTATTAAGCAAGGTCTTGGTAAATAAAATTATTCAAGGCACTGATATTCACTAAAATAGTTGCGCTGAACTTCCCAAAAGAGGATGTAAGGGTAGCAGACAAGAGGAAGTATCCAGAGTGAGATTTATTCAAAGCAGAAAATGCCCCCACCTTACCTAAAAATTCTTCTGGCTTTAGCAAACCATAAAAGTAGTTTCTGGAATCATAAAAAGGGGAGGGATATTTGGCCACTCTTACTACTGAGGCCACATACCTCTCCATGCCTTCTGCAGGTGCATAAACATTTTCATATTGGTAACGCTGTTATTTTTCCACTTCCTGAGTACTGCGAATCATGGAAGAGGTCAAACGGGGATTTTCTAGTGTGATTTCAAACAAAGGATTAGGGTCCAAATCTGAGCCATGAGAGGGCCAAAATGGTTCAGAGGTATATATCAATGTTTCATTATAAAACGCATTTTTATATTTTGAACGACCCTATTCCTATACCATCAACAGAATGCCCGACGTTATCCAAGGCCAACACCCCTCAGGCCCATCTGCGCCAATTCCGCTGGCATTGTCTGAACACGCTGTCAAAAGAAAACTCATTTCTTGGAATGAAAATCGATTTTTTTGGTGGAAAGTTGGGGAATCACAACTATTGGACCTTTAAGCGTCCAAATCTACCAGGTACAAACACAAAGGGTTGATACTTTCCAGTTGGAGGAAACCATAATAACGCCAAGTTGCTCCAACCTTTGGGAAAAAGAGGAAATAGTGGTGCGGCTAACTACAGCTGGAGCCCACAGCTGACAGCCACTGTTTTCACTTTGGAAAAGTTCCACACGGAAAAAGTTCATGCACATAAGAAAAAAGGGTTGGTCAACTAATGTAAGGAAGGTGTCTATAACTCTCCTGTTCTCAGCGTAGTAGTGCACAGTGCACAAGGCCAACATCAGGGAACTAGCCATTAGGGCTAAAGTCACTAGAGCCCAGCAGAGGTTTTGGAGCAATAACAGCTTAGGCATAGAAAGGTGAGTTTTACAATAAAAACCCCATAAAAAGCGACGTGGTGCACATAACAAAAGGGGCTAAGCGACCCAGGTTGGAAGGAACCTGGGCAAACGAATGGTGCACGAGGTGCAAGCTGCAATGTACTTGCAATGGCAAGGGTAATGGAGTGTGAGACCTCCTCAAAGAGGTTTGCGCACAGGAGCGTTCAGAATATGAAAAATTGTAAAATAACAGTAAACAGGGGAAAGGTTTATTTGGGAAGTTGACGAACAAGGAATGTTGGTTGATAATGTATTTAGGCTTGGATGGGGAAATATGGGATGTGCGGCAGTGGGCCCAAGCAGTGACCCACCAATAGGGCAATGCTTCTGTCCAAATTAGTTAAATAGGCCAAAACTGACTTCACTCGAGTTTTTGATTGATGTTGGATTTGACCCAAACGCGTTGTTTTGTAAGTGGAACGGGTTTTGAAACCCAGTCCCTGACAAACCAAATGGAACTGTCCATGTTAATTTGATACACCATCCGTTTTAATGACTGGGCCATTGTGAGAGGCTGAGCATTTGGCACACCACTAGTCCCAACCTGGGCATATTTTGCCCAAACCCAGCGTTGGTCTAGGGTGTGCCTCAGGTCAGGGAGGGCCTGTAGCTTAACCCTCTGGGCCTCCTGACGCCCAGCCTTATCTTTGGAGTTAGTCCCCACTATTATGTCATGTGCACATGACAATATAGGACTTCAAATATTGCATCATTAAACAAAAGTTTTTTATTGCTCACCAAGGTCTTAGCTTCTTGGTAAGAGTGAGAAGAAAACTCAGAGGGAAGGTTACAAGTCTAAATGTCATACCAATAAAGGCTTGCTCCTGTTTATATGGGTAAGGTCACTAACAAATTCCTTGATGAGAGCAGCATTGACTTCAGTTAAAATGTTACAGTGCATCAAGTGAGGTACCATAATTTCTTGGCGTCTCTGCTAAGGAAAGAGTTTAGATCCTTAACTTTTAGCGTTCAGGAGCTTCCTCTCTCACGTTTCTATAAGTAGAAAGAAATGAGAAGATACTACCCTCTCTGGGGATTGTTTTACTTAAAGATGGCCTGAAAATAATTTCTCTGGAGCAAAAATACGTTGACAACAGTTGCTAGCTTGATTAGCCTTAAAAAGCTCAGATTTGGAGGAGGCAAAAATACGTTTATTAATCTTGTTAAGATTATTTATATTATCCTGAATTGCCCAATTTGAGCAATCAGAGAGTTGGTAGAGGCTTTTTGTTGTTTTTTACTTTGTAAAAAATATGATATTAGCATATTAATTTCTATTTTTATAAATTTATAGAGCATGATTGTCTTGCTCTGATCTGAAAGTCTATTCTGAATACATAAATCCAATTTGATTGGGTCATAAATGTAGTAAACATTGTCCATCTATTTTAAGAGCATTAACTACAAGAGTTGAGTCAGTAGTTTCTCAAATTTAATACAACCAACAGCTTTGAGTGTTGGCTACAACCATTGATCCAAAGCTTAATTTAATATCTCACTAAGGATTCATTCTATGTGGTGGTAAGTGCATGGTAGGCCATGCGGTTCCAAAAGCCCCGTAACCCTTGAGAGCCAGTTTCTCTGAGAGGACTAGGAGTCTCAGGTAGTCCTAGGAGCCCATATAAGACAGGAGGCTCAAGGGGTCCAGGAGGCCCTTGGTCTCCATCTCTGCCAGGAATTCCCATCACTCCTTCGGGTCCAACGGGCCCTTGAGGTACCAGTCTCAAATCAGACCAACTGTTCCTATCTTTCCAGGGGTCTTGTGGACCTTTAGGACTAAGAGGGACAAGAGATTCTTACAATCACGAGGCTTTGAACAGTTTTTGGAGTATGATTTTTGACTAAGTTGATTAATTTGAGATCCAATCAGTAGCAGTGAGTCATCCAAAATGGTCAGTTATTGATTGTTATAATCACTTCATAATAATTATAACATATTAGTAAATTTATAAGCAACTTCCTTATGAAGAAGTCTGGTCATCCCAATGTCCAATTGGGAAAGTTGGTCTTGAATAGAAACATTTGGCGTTAGTTTTTAAATAGCCTCATAATAAATTTTAATAATTGAGGATGGCATATTGTAAAGCTTAAAAGATATGAGTGCAGTTCTTAGGTTATGTAAATCGTTGCAATATCTCTTATTGATAAATTCCTTGATTTGTACTAAATGATAGATAGCGGGGTGTACATA
Organism: Massospora cicadina; assembly: GCA_022478985.1. Lineage (NCBI taxonomy): Eukaryota > Fungi > Entomophthoromycota > Entomophthoromycetes > Entomophthorales > Entomophthoraceae > Massospora > Massospora cicadina. The sequence continues at coordinate 137,462 of JAKSZP010017252.1, forward strand.
CATCATAAATATTGCTCAGTACAAGACACCCACTTCCATTCTGAATAAAGTAGACTATTCATAAGACTTCTCAAATTGGCTGGTCTAGAAAACTCTTGGGTTTTATGGGATTTATATCCTAGAAAAAACACTTATTAATTGATTTATAGTAATAGAAAAAGTAGAGTGTTAAAACTGATAATTCAGGTATAAAAATTGAAATGGAAAATTTGATGGTAGCATGAAACTTTACGATTCCTAACATAAGAATTGTTTGGATTATTTCTTTCACTTGTGTTTAAACATTGAGTAACACTTGATATCTCAGAGAAACTATTTGTGGTTTCAATTTTTTTCATCCAATAAAAAACTAATTATTCAAAAGGTAACTTGGGAGAGGACATGGCAGAAAGCACCAATTTTCTATGGAATAGAGTTAACTGAGCGCAGTTTTTCTATTAAATTGTAGCAAAATGGACGGGATAATAAATGTCCCGCCAGTGATAAGAGGTTCTTGAGAGTTAGGGAGCTTAGATACAGGATCTGGTAAGTTGAATAATTTTTAAAAAGTGACAAGAAATATTTGTGTTTAGCTGGTATTTGTTAAGTCAACATCTAGAGAGAAGATAATAAAGAAGCTCTAAAAATCAACTATGTAATAAAATACAAGTTAAGGTAAAACATCTATTTTTAAGTTTAAAACTGAGTGATAAGTAAAAGCTTTGTTTACAATTCATCTTACAAAATATCATTTGCCTTCACTGGAAAGATGTTTTACACCCTAAACTTGGTCAGGTGAGGGCTTGACAGAAGGATCTCTTTTAAATCCTTACTAAAATAAGAAAGATAAGGATCCATTGATATTTGTTGATTATTAGTTGATTTTGGATTAGGTGAAAGCTGAGTCAATTGAGAGGCAACCAAATTGAACAAATTTAGGTAAAGTAAGATATTGAAAAAAGGGAAAGAGGGCTTCATTTGATAAAGTTTGGGCTTTAGTCAACATAAGAGCGGAAGACAACTACTTTTAACATCAAATTAGTAACAAAACTGAATTTGAAAATAGCTGAGAAGAACAACATAGCCTTTACAGACACCACAAAGCCTTAAGGATATTAGAGGATAAAGTATTTTTTACAGTTGCAACAAGAACGCCACTAATTACAGGAAGAAAATCGTTTCAATATTGACTTGCCCAGCCAATAATCCTGAGTATGAGGTGGTGGCACAAATTTTTCTATCTATTTTGACTTATAGAGAGCCCTGTATATGCCCTACAAAAAAGACCAGGTGCTGGTGGCCCTATAAAAAATTACCTTATGCAGGTGCAGGCCTTGTGTGATGATACACTGCTGGAATTTTAGTATGACCACATATTCCAGCTCAATAAATTATAACACCATCTGATTTATCCGCAGGTGGTCATTCACCATAATGGATGTGAGTTATCATGTGATAGGATAACTACCGTTGATTCCAATCCCATAATGAGATAATTACTTTATTAATAAGGATTAAATGCTGCTCAATTACTGATGTTCTGTCAGGGAGGTTTCTCAACAATTAACAAGTGTTAATTTAGCAATTGAATTATTGATAATTATATATTATAGAAATCAATTGGAATTTGCTGCCAATTGATTAAGGAATTATTATTAGTTGCAGGTGTTGATGACGCTTCTGGTAGCAACCTGTGAGTTAACCTTTTAGGTAACGTGACCTGCTGTTAATGGGTAAAAGGTCTCATTACCTAAGTAGGCTGCTAGACTAATAAGGATAATAAGCTGGGGTTGAGCGAAGGCATTGTGTCAGGGAAACAGCAGATGAAGTTTAGACTGGCCTGCCAGTAAGGATGCAGAAGCATCCAAAAGGCTAGAAAGAATGCCAAGGGCATTGCTACTTAGCATTAAAGTGTGCAGGGAGTTAGGCAAAAACTGAATGCTGACGTTCCACAAATGTAAAAGCAACCCACGAAAGACTAGGATGTTGTAACTCCAGGACCAACAGGCCTGGGCATAGGGAGTTGCAAGATTGGGTTGGGTAGTTTTTTCTCTCCATAGAAGAATTGGTATAACAAATTTGATAAGAGGACGGATCATTGCCTGGAGTGAAGATAGTTGAGCACAAAAAACTGAGATCATGCTAGCGGATGGCCTCTACTGTCAGGAAGAGTTCCACAAGTTCTTATCAAGAGATGTTCAATTTGACTGCAGTAGGGACTAAAATTACTAAAATGAAAGGGCTAGTCCTGTTGATATGAGGCCCATGGGGCCACATTGGAGCTGTTTCAGGGGTTCAAAAAAATTCTAAATTATCCAAATGAATTGGAGTGCGGGAAGATTTTTGATGATTCTTAAAAGAAAAGAGAATTAACAATCAATATCCTCATTGTGTTACAACTGCTTAATTAGATAATCGATTGAGGAATAGCTTAAGAAAGTGAAGAATTGGGAACCTCAAGATTTGGCCTAACCTAGCAAACTTCAAACAAGGGAGGTAAAGAAGAATTAATTAGAATCAACTTTGAAAGTATCAGTGTTGTGATAAGTCATTGTCATTTCATCCATGGATGCACAAGTTGCAGATTTTCATGATTCTGAAAATTAGAGCAATTGCATCCCACCAAATGGGCAGCAGGAATCTCAAAAGGTCACTGCCACATAGGGGCGGCCCCAAGATGTAAAGAATGGGTTTGGGGCACCCAACTCGCCTGCATCTAGTCACTTTAGCATCCATTTGGTCAAGTGGTAACTGTTGGATGAAGATTTTGATACATTCATGGAGTTTTTTAAACTGGTGACAACATTTTTCAATGAACCAATGCCATTGGCAAGATTTGCCAAAGATTTGACGTTAAATGCTTTATTTTCTGTAAGTACACGTCCATCAGGCTTTATTGTCAATGGTTTGGGGCTTTCAGGTCAAGATGCTGAAGGTTTGTTGCCATCAACTTCATCTGAACATTTTACCCCAAGGAGATGATGACTATCCATTTAGCTCAACACAAATTCCCTTGATTTGAAGTACCAATTTGGCTAAAATTGATAATGGGATAGATAGCAGGCTCCTCAAAGGGCAAGCTATTAACAACCGCTTGTCCACCACATGCGCGAGGTCGCCCTGGAATATAAGAGGGGCATCTTGACTTCTCAGACCCTTTTTACATGAAAAAGGGAACTCCACCTGGTCCAAGCGGAGGGGGTGCTCCCCCAGAATTATACATTGGGACACATTCTTCTATTCAACCCAATCTGGGTTGAATACTACTTCTGAGGCAAAATATGAATAGATGGATGAGGAAGATCATCTTTGAGGCGATTTCAGAAGGTTAAGCAATTGGTAACGGCTGTCATTTCTTATTGGGGTGCCAACGGAAGAAATGAACGCATATTTCCCTATAAATTTCATTGTTTTTATTAAATAAAGCAGACTTGAAAACTTAAATTGGAAACATTAAGACTTAAAATTATTTTAAAGCGAGCCTAAATTTAGTAAATATTTTACACTTGAGATTAGAGCTAAAGGAAATATTATCCTTTGTCTATTTAATATTAATAAGATCTACGCGGATTCCTGCATTAATAGAGGAAGGGAGAATATCACAACTTAATAATAGTTTAAATTCCATAAGGAGGAAGAGTCAGAGGGCTAAGTTATCTTGCTTCCCAGAATTACCTTCAAGGATTGGAAGAAAGAGCGTTTGAACCAGTCTAGCATTAGAGACAATACCAAATTTGGCTGTGAGAATATCACTAGGGAGATAGTCTTCATAATATTGATAACACCTTCGACTATAATCAATAATCAATTACAACGCACACATCAGAACCTGTGCAGTAGACTTAAGAGCTTAAGTAAGTAACCCTAGTCAAAAATTTACATTTTATACTCACTACAGGGAATAAATTGAGTAACCACAGGCTCAAAAGGTTACATTTCGTGTTCATTACAGGGGTAGTTGATTTTCAAGCCAAATATACAGAATAATGTATCATCACAGTGTCATACAAGAACAATTTTAGGAAGTTGTGGACGGAATTGGAACTGTTAACAAGAATGTGCTGAACTCAGCGTCACAAAGCAATACAGCTAATTTGGATGAGTAAATGATGAAAGCTGATGAGGAAATTGACTAAGTCAGAGAAAGGTTAAAGATGATTTTTATAAGAAAAATCACCTCATTGAAAATAGAAAGAAAACAAAAAAATCAAAGAGTTACATATTCGAAAATCTGGGAGAGATATAGACAAAGAATACTTCAGTCAGAATCATGAAGACATAGCATAGATGACAAAGTGCTTATAAGAGCTCAAAAAACAAAAATGTGATTTTTCTCAGCTGGAGACGAATGAAGCTAACAGCGAGATGCACAAAATCCAGCTAGGAAAGTAAAAACCCTGAGAACTAAACCTGGAGCTTTTACTGCAACTTTGGAGATAAGCCCAAAAACACACCTATTGTTAGTTGGATTGCTGAACAGTAATCTTCTTCCACAGTAGTACTGGAAGAAAAATGAAGTACATTAAAACACCATATTTCAACGTGATAATGCACCGTCATTTCTGACTAATCAAAATATGATGTTTGGATATGATGACTGAAAAAAAGCAGTAACCATGATGAACTGTTTTGACAATGACTATCAAGTTCTAGTATTGCCCATCTTAACAGGGAAAATTGGACCTACAGCAACGCTAAAGAATCAATTATGACTGAGTTTGGTAATACTATGTAGTTGGCTAACCCTAAACAGGAATCTATGGGAATCCAGTTTAGAAAGGATATATATTATTAACTTTTTCTGGCTGATATTACCAGGAATCGCAAATCCTGGTTTATTCAAAAGTTTATCAGAAATTTATTCATGCATAGTAATGCAAGAAGCACTTCGGCCCCACAAGACTTTGCACCGCATTACTGTTCCAGTGATTGAAAAAAAACTTCTACATTTAACAATGTGGAGTATATCATGGTGCTAGGAGCAACATTTGATGCACCAAATCAAACCTTCAAAACCATTCCCGCCAGAACTCAGAATACAGTGAAAGTCACTGAGCCTAATTAGGACCATACGAATAAAGTTAGAATGGGAAATAGTCTGAATGACCAAAACAAGCAGATAACACTAGCCTTCTGCCACCAATGTTGAAATTTTAAGCATGTAGTCACTCAAGGTTGGCATAAAAAGCATAATGGGAAAGTTATTCTGGTGCAGCATAAAGAATAGAAAATTGGCCATGATTTAGAGAAAAAGGCCAGCAGTCTAGATATGGAACAATCTGGCACTGCAATCAAACTGTTTTCCCTGACTTATTAAAAGATGACCTGTTTATTTCAGATCTATTCCTAGATGAAGACATAACTGATTCTCTTTACCAGGTGGTTAATTTGGATGCGTATGCAATTAACTGAGTAAAGTCAAAGGGTTATACCCTGAAATCATGAAATAAGTTACTCAACCATATGCTCATCAGTTAGCAGAAAAAATCAGAACTTCTTAAACCACAGGAGATCTACTCAAGATGAAACTTGATGTTGCAAACATTTCTCACCTTATCAACGCGGTTAAGAAATTCTATCCTGATTTGTCACCGCTTATAATTCATACTCTAACCTTTAGAAAATAGTGCTTTTATTCACCCATTAAAACTTTATTATAATACTCTGAGTGTGCATATGCAAATGTATAGTCAATCAAATAAGAGTATGGGTGATCATAAACAGTGGAGCTCCCTTTAATATAATTTTGACCAAGTTGGTGAAGCAAATGAAGTTTTTGCTTGATTTAGAGCTTAATAAAAATATGAATCCAACATACTGGATACCCTAACATCTCGTGGAGCATACAGTGCACTTTCATTTTGGTTCAGTTTGTTGACAAAGTCTGCTCTCGCCTGTAAGTCTTGGGGAGCAACCCAAGCGGCTAATAAGGAAGTATTCACATTTCACACTAAATATTGAAGAGCCGGCGTCTGTCCCTCTCATCACCCTGGAGGATTTAGACCATGCAGTAGATGAGAGGTGGGTGACAGCATATAGCTTGAAGATCGCATCAATCTACCTTATAAAAAATCAACAATGAGCTAGAGCAAAGAATTCAGGGTAAGGGTTGGGAAGAGGCGGAAGCCAGAGGCCACCATAAGCAGAAAGTTGGCATAATTCTCCCCCTCAAAAGGTTGTCTTCATAAGTTCAAATTCTGCCAATACAACTAGGTTGTAATCAGCAAAAATAAATTAAGTAATTTGGTTTTTGGTGTGCTAATTCCTAACCGAAGTGCTATTATATTACCATTATTTGTGAGCCTGTCCCTGCTAGGTATGAGTGCAAAAACCCCTTCCCAACTCAATATGACCAACCATATGTGACCTGGTCATGAGCACACCCAGTTGCCCGCTGGACAAAGTGATGCTAATATGACAAGCAAAATCACGTTGGAGGGAAAATTTGGAGTTAAAGATTGAGCCTGAGTCAGCTGGCCATGCTAATTCAATCTATCTCATAAGAATTTTAGGATGTCGATCTGATGAAATCAAATTGCAGAATTATTTTTGATGGTAAATTCAATTGTTCAGTTCCCTGATCTGTTTTTGAGAGTTTATAAGGCAGTGGACCTTAATAGGTTCCTCTATCACTTTATTTCCACCTTTTTACCCTTTATAAGTTCCATTAAAATGATATCTAGAAAATCAATTTTATTTTTTAATTTTTAGCAGTCCTCTGGACGTTTTTAACCATTATTACCAATTTTGTAAAGCTCTGTCTGGTGCTCGCGGCTGCCGTCCTACTATTTCACCCATCATTATGAATAACTGTACCAAAGATATTCTGGATGGTGTACTGGGTGGCCACTCAACCTGAGCTCCAGACCCATCTTATGTTACCACACGCTCCATCATATAATGGAGTGACCCCAGTTTTGGTCCTTATCAACCCTTCTTGGTAAGAGGGGTGCTGCTTTTTTTGTGTCACACATTTATGCCCTTTTAGTGAAGTTAGTGCTTAGGAGTTGTTGGGATGTTAACCAGATGAAGACCTCTCTTAATTATAATATTAGAGTTAGAATTAGATGAGTTTGGTTGCCAACTAATTTACTAATATCACTTATAAAAAATGATAAAAGACTAATTTGTGCTCCTTATTTAGTTGGGTAGAGGTGTTTTGATCCTCTTAATCTGGAAAGTGTCAGGGATAATCCCTAGCAGGAAATTGGTCCAATTTGAAACTGGTAACTGAGGCTGAGAATGTCAAAATTCTTTAAATCAATAATTATTATGAAATGCTAATTTGATGTCAAGAAACTATCAGTATGATACTCAATAGCAAATTGATCAAAATTGACACTGGATACTGAGACTAAGGATGTCAATTGATTAAAGAATTAATTATGAGTTGTTATGGATTGAGAGTTTGATGTTAAGGTTTTGGAATCACTTGAGACTGAGACTAAGGGTGATCAAGTCAATTTTCTATTCTGGATTAAGCTGACGACCTATGATGAGGATAATTAATTTACTGGATTTGGTGAAAGGAGATCTGAAATTTGAGCGAGAAATAGATTTATCACCAACTGAAAAAATGCATTACTGAGACTGATGTTGATGATAATTCAATGATAATTTATTATAAAAGGTTTATATGCTTAAATAGTGACTTATTTTGAGGGTAGAATGACGTTATAATTGGCATTAAGAATGACAAATTAAGCAGGGAAGTTTTTCAGCAAGAGTGCTGATGATTGGAATCGGCAATGAGAGTTTTGATAATTGAGAAACAACAATAGATACTGAAGACTTTGACAAGCAGGCAGAGGAAAGCCATGAATTTTTCCTAAAAATATTTTAATCTCCCCCTTAATAAAAAATATTTAATTTGACTACCACTATTAGCTTTAAAATGGACAAAGGTTAGCTTGGCTGGTAGAGGTGGGACTGAAGATCCCCAGAGGTTAGGTGCTGGGTTAATTCACCTGGTGTGGCTGGTGCTAACAAATACAAACCTAAACTTCAGGGAAGCCATGTGAGAACTTATTCAAGTTAGTGGACACAACAAGGGAATAGAGTAGAGACCTCGAGGGAGTTTAAGAAGACATCTGAACCATAATTGGTGGACAATTACCAGTAGAGGACCTCTGAGGCAGAATTATTGGTTAAGTATTAAAGGTATAGGATGGTGATCTGCTGGATTGGGGAGTTGCCTAAGGAACTGTAGTGAAAAGTCACCAATGATAATGAAAGGACAAGGGCTGAATATTTTTGCTGTTTGGACTGGAACACTAATATTGTCCCAATTGCAGCAAAATGTAAAATTGCAACAGGCGTAATCATTATGATGCATAGGTCAAAGTATTTAACCAAACAAGATACTATTTGAGAACAGCAATCTGAGGAAATATAACTAAATGAAACATTAGTTTAAAGAAACAGGGATTTTTACAAATAAACATAAGAGAGTACACTGAAGTATCAAAAACTACCAGTGACTCTGTAGCTCACTTATGCTAAACTTAAAATAGCCTAAAAACCTAGCTACATAGGAGAAAAGGACCCCCAGATCTCTAACTCAGACAGATAAACTCTTGCTGACAGCATTCATATTGGTTTTTCTTGGTTACTAAGCTGCACTTCAGATTGAAAACTAATGGGTAATATCAAAGTTAGGCAAAAAATGAATGAATAAGGATCAGGGCTCTTCTAACAAAGTCTAATCTGCCAGTGTTATTATAAATGCCAGATGCAGTCAAATTAATGGTGGATGGCCAAAATAATTGTAAGGGATCCTATTACTAATGTTTTACACTGATGCGGGGAAAATAACATATTTTACTAAATTAATGTAGTATGTGATTCAGCGATTAAAGCTGCGGTGCTGGTGGTCTCTAATGTAAGGAAAAGAAAAATGTTTCAGAGGGAATTAGGGATTCATTTGATATATATTTATAGTGACCAACTTCATATAAAAACTTAGGCCTTGTGCCATACCAATTACTAAATTCAGATTAAATCCTTTAACCACAGATTTTTTGAGTATAAAATCAATTTTAAGTTATTAATAGATGGTTAGTCAAACCAGCCGCAACACTAATATTTCAGTCAAAGGTTTTTACAGTTGAGAAGTATCTCCTGACCCAGAAGCATAGAGGTTTCCTTCTTCCTCATGCATGGAAAAGTTGAGTCTCTATTGCTCTCCATGCTCTTGTCAGCTGGGATGGATTGCAAGTGCGGAGATAATGTATGACCCTTCAGCTGATTTCCTGACTCCTTGACCCGTTTTTTGTGTCTCAGTGAGAGTTTTGAGCATTAGATATAGATTCTCTGGGAAAGCCAGTGTATGTTAATCTGTTGGTGCTTTTGTTGACTATTAGACATCTGCTGGATGTGAAGGTGGCTCATATGGCTTGTACCACAGTTTCCTCTCCAGAGTGTGACCTGAGGATAGTCGGGCAGATACCCCTGTTCCCCCAGTTATATCACACAAAGTGGCTAATAAACAAGATCAGTCATATTTTCCTGTTACCTGTGCAGATCCAATTAAGCTCTCATATGATATTATGGAGGCTCTTCTGGACACAGGAGCAGTTGGGTTTTTTATGAGCTTGCAGGTCTCCCAGGATTTGGATTAGGATCTTGATCTCAGGTTCTCATTATTGTATGCATCATGGGCTCAAATGACATGCTGTTCAGTGAGACAACCCATATGATTATCAGTGCAAGGGTATGGTTTCTTTAATCTGCTCACAATTAATCTATAATTGGTGTTTACCGTTATCCTTGGGGTGGGTAATGGCGGCAGAAACAGGTGAGTATTGACCTACCGCCCAACAAATTGTCGCTTGTGAACTTGAATGTGAATGGCAAATTTCCATTTTTGATGCCTTTTCACCTGCTAGAGTGGTGGGTTGATTGTTCAAACCTCTTCCACCATAGCGCTGCTGACAGATTTCTCTTCCATCTTGGTCTGTTTCAGTATATTTCTGTAATGTAAAGGCCACTATCTCTCCTCCTATTCCAAAAAAATCTGGCCTTCCGCATGGCAGTAAATGTAATCAACATCAACTATCCACTGTACCCTTTACCAATCAGGAAGACAGGGACTTAAGGCTTATTTGGATGACATGCTCAAGAAGGGTTGGGTGTTTAAGAACACCTTGAAAATTGCTTCTCCCGTAATATCTTCTCAGAAGGCTGATATTACGTTACACTCCAGCATGGTTTATGCCATATAAATAATATCAACATTTAAGATCCCTATACCCTCCCCTCAGGCAGGTGATTAGCCAGGTTATTGCAATATACCAGGTGTTTCAAATCTTAACCTTGTGAATGTGTTCAACTAGTTTGGGTGTCAAAAGGCCAGAAAAGGCTTTCAAGCGTTTTTTACTAAGAGAGGGATCTTCCAGTTACGCGTTATGCATTCTGGCTTAAAAAAGCTTTAGACACATTCCAGTAAATGATCGATGAAGTTCTCAGCAACCTTCAGTTCACCTGTGCGGTGGCATAGATTGACAATATACTTGTACATACCCCCACTCCTGGGAAGCACGAGAAGGACTAGGAGCCAGTTCTTGCTCCAATGCACAAGACTGACCTTTATGTAAACCCTCAAAGTGTGAGTTTTTTCAGAAATGAGGTTACCCCTTTTTAATTTTTCCTGAAGGACTGTTATGTGATTCCTACCAGAAAGCTTTATACTATCCTTGCGTGGCCCACCCACACCACCCAGAAGCAGTTGTAGAACTCCTTGGGCACCAACATATTCTTATAGAAATTTCCCCCTTTCCTCTCGCAGTTGGCTGCGCCGCTGCATCCATTGAAGGGGAATAATGTTCTGTTCTAATGGACGGAGGAATGCCAATGAGCATCTGACACCATCAGGGAGGTTTTCGTGGCAAATTACCCTAAACTGAGATAGCAGTTAGCAAAGGCGGTCCATGTAGTTCCTGGCCTATCATACACCACGCATGGAGGTTTTCCAGGTTTTATACTCCTTTCTCATTAATTTGATCCCTTGATTGGTGCGGTTCATCCCCAGGTCGGCCCACCTCAAATAAAATAAGAAAATTAGAATTCAATCTCTGGTCAGCATCTGAAAAAAGCCATTAGCATTTTCAATAGGTTTTTGGATCTGAAACTTCTTCCCACCATGAGATCATGATGGGTTCATTGGCCATGCTCAATATATGCCTTATTCATATGAGAGTGCCCTTGCAGAATTTTTCAAGCAAACGTTTGAGCCCTTAGGTGGTCATTAAATATATAGTAGTGGATTTTTTGTTGGCTCTTCCCGCTCATTGGAAGTAACATCCCATACTTCACACTTCTTAGTTTTCACCATTTAGAGGCAGCCACCTTTGGATCCTGAGCCAGTGGTTATTAAAGATTGGTGGAGGTGGAGGTGGAGAATACTTTGGTGTCCCGTCGCTCATGTTTCTTTGTCAGCACTTAGTGGCATGGAATTGATTTCAGTCTTACAAAAACAGTTGTGTGAGTACCCACAATTGTGCAAAACTGCTGGAAATTAATAAAGAACTTCATCATTGCACGCCTGTGAGCTCCATGAACTCCCCAGTAGGTTACCTACATCTTGGCAATAAAACTCTTAGAGAGCATACAAGTGTACTGCATTATCCCAAATTACCAGTGGAGGCTCTTCCAACTTGAAAAGGGAAATGTAAATCAAATTTTGGGGAGAAACCCCTGGGTCTTAATTAGGAGGTATTCTTGTTTTGTACTAATAAGGGAGAAAGACAAAAGCTGTTTCTATTGTCACCCTGGGCGATTTAGACATATAATAGATGAGAGGTGGAAGACTGCATATCCCTTATAGATCGCGTCATTTTAACATGCATTAACCCATGAACTGGTGCAAAAAATTCATATTGTTTGTTGGGAAATGGCAGCAAACATGGGCCTCCACCAGCAGCGGGTTGAAAGCGGTCATCCCCCAGAAAAGGTTATCTCTGGCAGTTCACATTCTGCAACTTATTAAAATTGGAATCTGCTAAAAAGAATTGAGTAAATTTTTTTGGGCGTGATAATTCCCAAACACCATGTCTCTTAGTCGTTGTTAATCATGAGACTGTCCCTGATAGGCATGGGCACAGCAAACTCCTTCCCAGAAAAATGAGACCAGACATATCTGGCCAGGCCATTGTTGCACCCAATCACCAGCTGGATGAAGCGACGCTAATCTGCCAAGTGAAATTACATCAAGAGAGAGAAAATTGGTGGCACAATTTAAGCAAGAGTTAGATGGCCAGAACAAGACCAATTCAGCTTTATGAAGTATTATATAATACAATCTGAAGAAAGTCAAATTGCTGAATTATTCTCTACAGTTAATGCAATTGTTCAGTCATACAACCTTTTTTGTGAGCTTATAGGCATCAGATCCTGAAAGTATCAACTGTCACTCCATTCTTCACCTTTTACCCTTTGTTATGTTCCTATAGAAACTATCCCTAAAAGAATTAATATTTATTTGTGAAATCTTAGTAGTCCGCTAAACATTTTGTAACTATCATTTACAATTTGAACTTTCTGCCTGTTGCTCGTGGATGCCTAACTACTATTTCATCCATCAATATGGATGGCTGTACCAAATATATACTGGATGGTGTCATGGGTGGTCACTCACCCTGAGTTTCAGGACCATCTTACTATTATCAGCCCGCTTCATGACAGCGTCATAGCGTTGAAGATCAAAATTATGATATCCTGATTGGGATGAAATTCCTGAGAAAGTATGGTTTCAAATGCAATTTGAGGAGAATACTCTAGCTATCTTTGGAGAAACTTATGCCCTTGATATATCAGCATAAAGGAGAAACTAAGCTGACGAAGAAGAAATTTTGTAAACCTAATTTACAATGATGGCATAACTTTAATCAAATAATAGTTGGTTGGAAGAGAAAAGCAGGGAAATGCCAAAGGAGATTCTCAAAAACCTTTTAAATCCGTTGAGGATGAGAAATGACAGGTACTTTTACGCCTGGAATGCAATTATTAGTTAAAAGGGTTAACTCCAGAAATCCCAGAACATTATGTGGAGAAGTCATTGACCCTTAGAATAATTTGAGACTAAAGCCTTAGGTAGCACCGGGATTATAATTCCAGGCCGTGGTGGAATATGAGCACTACTGGCCAATCTGAGCAACAAAAGATGTATGTGGAAAAAACCACGTTATCACATTTACCCATTTAATCCTGACGGCCAAAATCAGAGAGTTCCATGACTTTGGAATGCTAACAAAGATGGGATTAATAGTGGATTTTGTTTAAAGAATTACTATACTAGTCATTCATGAGCAACTGTCTGAGTTATCTGAATGTTATCAAGAAGAAGTGCTACAATTATTTGAGAAATATTGAGCGATAATTTCTCAGGACAATTATGACCTTGAGAGCGCTAAAAATGTGATACATAAGGATGCTACTGGGGAATACCCGCCAATTTTATGAGACCTTTCCTCCAGTACAAGGCCGCTGAAGCTTTAGTCAGTGAAGAAAACAGTAAACTGATTGAGCATGGAATCTTCGTAAATTCCTCAAGTCAATGGACGAGTCAGATCCTTATTGTGAAGAAATAAGATGAATCAAATAAAGTAATTTTTAAATACTACTGGTTTTTAAGATCTCAAGAAGGATAAATAACATCTGCCAAGGATTGACTACGCGCCTGATCGTCTAGGGAAGTCAAGTTCCTCTTAGAGATGGACTTGATCTCAGTGTGTTAGAAGATAGAGTTTCTGAAAGAAGATAAAATGTAATGTGTGATAATCAATGCACAAGGATTATACCAGCTAACCAGAATGTACCACGGATTTTGTAACGTTCTGGAAACTTTCCAAAAGGCGATGAATTCTATCTTGAGGGACCTAAAGTTGTCCTGCATTTTGGTGTACATGAATGTCATCGATGTATTCAGTAGGACAATCACTAATTACCTGGAGCTTTTGGAAGAAGTTGAAATGAAAAGTGACGGAAAATATAATGATCTAGTCACGGAAATGCCATTTTTTAAAAAGATATTAAATTTTAAGGTTTGTGATAAACTCCACCAGTTTGCAACTGCTGGCGCATAAGATAATGGCTATTGAAAATGTTGATCCTAATGAGCAATTAGGACATATAAGCCGTCTTGGGATAGTTTGCTACTATTGACAATTTATCAATGATTTTTCTAGAATTTCCAACCCACTATTTCACCTGATAAAGGATCAAAAAAAATTTTGTGTAATGAGGAGGCATAATACGCGTTCTATGAGCTAAACAATATCTAATGACTAATCTTGTTTTATAATATTAAAAAACAATTAAGGCTTATCATTCAACCTGGTGCCTTATTAATGCTTGTTGAGATTTGATGATGATCAATTTATAATCCCTAATCCCAAATCAAGCATTGGTAGATCTACTCTTGAGACAGTGTGGAATAAAGCCTTACCCTGAAGGCACTGATAGAAGATTTGATCAGGAAGCACCACATGAATAAGAATCAATGGAAACACCTTCAGGAATCTCATCCCTGTTTCAATTTTTTGAGAGGTGTTGCCCCCAGCAATGTGGTCATGAGGATGATGCAGAACGATGAAGTGCCAATAAGGCGGTAAATCTGGAAGGCGGTAAAAGATCTTAATTGTACTGGGCCATAAAGGTCCCCAAGGCACCACGTCCCAACATGCACTATAGTATTGATGTTTTTTAGCTCAATAAAGTAGTCTATATTTGCCCCATCCTTTTTTTCGACCTCTCCACTAGTTTACAACTTTGAGCCCATTTTTGGACTTAAGAATCAGTCACCAGAACTGGTAACCTGAAGAAATGGTGCTCATTACATGGAGTTCCGAGTTGTCCAAGTGAAAAATTTCATCACAAATAATGGATAATAGTATCAGTCAAGGAAATCAACCTGTTAATCTATTGAGAAGCGAAACTCAATGGATTATACCTCATGATATGAACTACTGTCCATGTAGTCTGAAATCTTAGAGTTTCAGGCCACTTCCAAGTTCTCTCTACCTCCCATTGATGGAGATCTTTACCAACTTCAATATGAGAATAATAACGAGATTTTTCAATAGTTATCTATGGCATCTATTCTGTGGGAGGCCGCTCCAGTCTTTCCCATGCTTCTTTGGTACCTTCTACTAGGCGGGATCTAAATACCTCTGACCATTTACCAGAGGGAGAGTTGACATTGGGGACTGAGAATTATCTCAGGATTTTGTCCATCCTACCCTCCATCACACCCTACAAGTAGTCGGGTTGCACCATCACAAGGTCTCCTGACAATTAGAGCTTGCACAAACCTTACACTCACTCATTGTTGATTTCTATAATGCAGCCTCCTCCTTCATCCACAGTAATTGAGAAGACATTATAAATAGAGATGATTTTTTACAGGGTTCAAAAACAATTTGCAGTGTTGGATTTTAGATTTTCTGGGCTACCCCAAGGACCATCTCCATCAGAGTGCACAATCCCTTGAGTTTTCTTGTACAAATGCCTCAACCAATTCGAGGATCTGGTTCAGACGCTTCAGTACCACTACCGGGCAGCTAGCCTCCCATGACTTCGCCTTCAGGAGTAAAGGGCCTAGAGGGCCAGAAGGGCCCTCTGGCCCTTACAGTGCCTACTTCTGGAGACCATAAAGGTTACTGAAAAAAAATTTTTTTGGCATCACTCACCGCCTTATAGGATCAAATATGTAATGTGGACCAAGGGTGCAAGCTCTAATTGAATAAAGTCTATCATAACCCTAGGGCCCTGATTAAGGCTTTGTTGGATGAAATGGATAATCTTAACGCCTTCACCAAGCTCACTGTTAGTTTCATTGATAAGCTTAAGCAAATATGAAAGGGTTCAACGGTCATCTGAATATCTCAAGCAAGCCTTTTCTAAAATGCGCCGACATCAAAGGATCAACAGAAAAGGTTGCTCACAAAGCCTCCATTTTCTCCCTAAACTGAAACTGGTACAATATACAAGAGGACCTCGAGGGTCTAAGACGACAGTTAGATCAGCAGGCCACTTATGACTACATGGAAAATAAACTTTCTGAGCCTGCACCAATTCCTGGTGTCAATAACCCTTACACTCCTCTTGTAACTAATTTTATACTTATTTTAAGGTTAAGTATAATCCCGGCCAGAAATGTATTGCCTCTTTCCTAAATGCATATAATTTCATGAAAGAAGCTACTGATAGGCAGAAAGTGAAGTATATCCATTCCTTCCTGAATAGCACTTCTTAGGTGAAATTGAAACCAATCTAAAGGAATGCCATACGTGGGAACAGGTCAATACCGCCTTAGTCCAAGTCTTTTTGCAGTAAACAGAACCTGGAAAAATAAAAGCAAAGCGTTCTTTGGCTTTTGACCAAAGGAGAGAGCAATATGGAGCTTGCCAGACGTTTCTACGCCAAGCGCAGCCTTTAGATAACCAGAAATTGCACTACCTTGGATGACGCCATAACTGCTGTTATCTCCGAGTTGAGGTCATATCATGAGGTTCAGATGCACATGATCAGCTAGAAGAATGGTCATAAATGCATTTGGGAAGTTAAGGAGGCACTTAATGTAAAAATAATGTGTTGGCCTTACATCCTAAGGCCACCACAAAGTCTCCTCTAACCGTTTTAGGCCTATGTTGTCAGAAACCAGAAGAATCCTTAACTCTAATGCATGTACTGCAATGGCTTCCAT